>DWKW01001058.1:0-13711 GCA_018250115.1 Doberes anticus
GATCTCATCTTTTAATCTATCTAGAACTTTCGGATGTATCCGTAACTTCGGTGACAGTTTCAGATCCGTCCGAAAGCCCTTTGACCAAGTTTATAACTGCAGATCTCATCTTTTAATCTATCTAGAACTTTCGGATGTATCCGTAACTTCGGTGACAGTTTCAGATCCGTCCGAAAGCTCTTTAACCAAGTTTATAACTGCAGATCTCATCTTTAAATCTTTCTAGAACTTTTGGATGAATTCGTAACTTCGGCGGGCAATCTCGAATCAGTTTGAAAGTACTTGCTCCAAATTCTTAACTAAAGAACTCCTGTCTGAATCTTTATAGAACTTTCGGATGGATCCATAACTTCGGTGACAGTTTAGGGTTCGTCCGAAAGTTCAGTGATCAAATTTCTAACCGTCTAAATCTTTCTAGAACCTTTGAACTAATCAAAAACTTCGTTGACAGGTCTGGACAGGTCACATAAAAGAGTCGCAAACGAGCATATAAGCCACCTGATGTTAAACGGTTACTGCAGCCCACGTCGATATCCAACCTCAAATAGGACGGAAGTCTTGTCTCAGGTTGTGTGTGCTCACACTGCTTATCACTAGAAATAGTTGCAGCGGTGGTGCCGCCGCAGACGAGCCTTCGACATAAGACTCTACCACTATCAACCGACTTACGTCTTAGTTGAGATTTGAAGTGGATGTCCATGGGCTGCAGCGACCACTTAACATCAGGTGGCCTGCATGCTCGTTTGCTATTCTGTACATACAACAGATAGAAGCGTTTCTTTTATTGTAATGTCTATTTGTCTTTTTAAATTTCGTGTTTCCCATGCAGCATCAGACGCGCTGTCAAACAATTCGACGGATACATTCAACTCGAGCAACGATAACAACCTCCTGCTGTCCACGCCGCCGCCCACGCACAACGGCAAGCCCAGCGCTGGGACTGGGTGAGCGGGAATATTGATTTTGATATTTGATTAACAGCAACGTCTCTATCCCACTGCTCGTATACTCAGGGATGAAGAGGGTTCGAGCCATAGTCCACCACGATGGCCACGTGCGGATTAGTAGAATTCACATACCTTCAACAAAAAACAACAACAACGTTTTATACTCTTAGCCCCACAGTAGGTTTCCCTGTGCCGTGGTTTCCATGGACACGCACAGAATCAAGCACACAAACACCCAGACCAGGTACAGAAATTTTAATTCGTCATTCAGATTTTTACCCCACTGGGCATCGAACCCAGGACCCTCCGAACGGCAGACCTCACGTTGACCAAGGCGTCATACGGGTCGTCAGGTCAATTAGTTTCAAATGGAATTATTTGATTCGAACCACGTATGCATCTCAAATAGGTCTTTGGTCCTAGTTAAGGTTGACGTGGACATCCACGTGGGGATCCATGGGCTGCATTGACCACATAACATTATAACCTGTAAGCTCGTTTGCCATTCCATTGATATATCCAATAAAATCGCATATCCAATATGTTTATAACATATTTTTAAAACCAATATTTAAAAGTCGGCCCGCCATAATGATTCAATAATCATCAATTTTAAATCAAATGTAATGTCAGGAGCATATAGTATAGCGCGTAGTACACTCCATACCATACTTAAATGTACCTAAAAACTACAAGGGCACTGCAAAAAAGCGCGCCCCCACAAAAATTTCCAAAGAAAAATACGTAAGACAAAACGCTACTGCGATACGGTCGCCAGACCGTTCCTTTTATAATTTTCCACGATACAAACGTCACCGCGTTTCAGCAACCTGTACAGCGCCTTCTATGTTCTGAACGAGGCAATTAAAGTTTTGTATCTAAAGTGTTGTCATGTATGTAACGTGAGCAATTTTAACGTATGGCAATTAGGTAATCTGACGTTGATTATCTGTGATATAAGTAGAATGTTCTGTTTTTAATTTTTTTTTCTAATTGTGGTGATTTTATACCATTCTCTTAACTTTACACATTACTCGATTCCTATTACTTTGGAGTTTGGCACAGATATTTCGGCGGTAAATGTCGGTAAATGGCCGTGAAAGCCTAAGACAGTGTAAAAAAAAAAATTTAAATCAATAAACTGGGTTTCAAGATTATCGGGAGATTTGTAGAAAAAAAGTATTTTATTGCTTACGCTCGTTTTCCAAAGTTTTTTTTTATTAACTTTAATGGCCACGGTTTGATCTCTTCCAGCTTTGCATTTTCTTAGGTGTTTGACATACTATCGTTTGTAATGACAGGTCAAAAATAAATTTAAAAATAGTGCAGTAAAATAATTGTACTTTTGTATAATTTTCCGGTTTTTAGGAAAACATAATACAGATTATCTTCTGTACAAATCGATCTTTAGAAATAAGTCAGTCTCCAGTCTCCTATTATGCGAATTACAATATTATAGTTCAATCACATATTATTTTACTTGCAGAAAAATATTAGGCGATTTGTCGCCTAACAAGAATCCCGTAGTAGGCACAAAATTAGAGGGATTGCTGTTAAACTCCGATTCTGACAGTGGTAAGACACGTTATAAACATACTACTTTTCATTAAACTTTATTTCCAATTATGACATTTCCAATTATGGAACATATAGTGGTTCGTAAATTTGGATATTTTAAAGAAAAAAAGAAACACAACCTCAGTATGAATATGTTTCCTAAATAATGTATTATTTCAGATTTTGATCCTCGAGCCTTCGAGTCGGAGCCGATGACGCGTTTCGCCTCGCCTATCATTGAAAATCACGTTACTCCGACACCTCCGTTATGTATGCATATTTTATTTTATGAAAGAAAATTTATACATCTAAATAATTTTCATTGTAATTTCTTGTAGTCCTTCAAGGTTAGCCCCGTATAGATGACTCCTCTGGTGTTGCTTATGTCCATTGCAATGCCGATGCCATCATATATACCATCTTTACATACCACCTGATGGTATGGATGGATGGTGGCCCTTAAGGCTTTTTGTAATTTTAAGTTCTTGGCAATAGTACTTTATATCATTTTACCATAAATACAGAAAAGGCTAAGTTCTCAGCCTTTTTACCCAAATTAGTTTTCTAGTCTAATGTGAAATTAAATGAAAACTTACAAGTGAAAGTGTAAAAGTGGTACTTTATACGATAATCTTTCTTTCCAATAAAGCGTAAAAAGTCATTAAAAGCAACACAACAGCGAGCTTAGGTCGAGGGTGGGTACAGTAGGCGATATTGAAGACGTAATTAAAATGATGTTCTCTCAATTCCAGTGGCGCCCCCACCAAAAGCATCGAAACGCCAGTCCACGCCCCAACAACAACAAACGCCGCCCCCACATCAACAACAACAGCAGCAGCAGCAACAACAACAACAACAACCGGCCATAAACGGGAGCGACCTATTCGGTTCTTCGCCATTTTCAATGCCGAATCAAGCGCCACAGACTGTAACATCTCCGTTCGCTCAACCGAAGCCCAACTATGACATTAGCGATTTTAGCCTCCAAACATCGGTTTTTAACAACACTAATACGTCATTCACGAATGGACTGACTGGTTACGATCCGTTCGACACTCAAAAAACTGGTAATATCTTTGGGAACGGTTTCGGGAACACGTTTAATGGTTTCGGCAATCTAAGCGAGAAACAAACAGTGGAATTGGACAGCAGCTTCAACGGATTCCTAGACAAAACTATTTCAGAGATGAAGGTCAGTTCTTCTCAGTGACTATTTTAAACAGTTTTGGGTGTTGGGTGTGATTTTAAGATAAATATGTATTCGAATTAAGAAACATAAACGAAAGTTACCTGTATAACAGCGCTCATAATATAAATAGCAGAATACCAAAATATAAACCTTATATTAACCTGTATCTTGTCCACAATATAACTTTTTCAACGAATTGTTAAACGAATAGTTTTTTTTTTTTTGTAATTCTAAGTTGACTATCAAATATTATCGAGATAAAAAATATATTCTTTTTTCTAACAGCTCTATGAGTGGTGAGTAGGTAATTTAATTAATACGTGAAGGTAAAAAATAGCTATTTTCATTATCTGACGTAAAGGAATGTATCATAAAACTACCTATCATTCATATAATACTTAATCTTAAAACAATTCAGTCAGTATAAGCCTCAAAAGTTTTTTCGTCTCTAAACAATGTCTACTATTCAAAAGATTTTTTAATTCTGTCTATGTCATAACCATTGCAAAACTAATAACTATTACATTAGATATAATTATGGTAAAAGGGTGTTTCCGGATGTTTATTGTTTTGCCATAAGCAGAAGTGCAATGCTTTTATATTGTTGTAATTAATCTGTAGGTACACTTGATCACTGTATAATACATTTTCTATTCCCTACAGGATGGATTCAGCAGAGGGATCACCTTTGGAAACGACGATTTTTCAATAGATAACTTAGATCCCTTGAAGAAGAATTAAATCAGTTGCAATTATAAAAATAAAATAGTTAAAATTCTAGATAATAATGATACAAATCCTTGATTTAGTTCACAAAACTTAGGTTAAAATAATGCAATAAATATTACATTTATAAAACATTTACATTATTATTATTAACTATTTCGAATCTTTTATTTTATAAGCGTTTTGTGAACTGAAACGAAGATTGAGGATACTTTTGCCATTATTGGTTACAAAACGATCTGGTGAGTCCGTGATAATAGATTGTATGGTGTTTTTGAATATCTTGTCTTAGAAATTTTTCTATAAAACTTAACCTTATATTTATGATCTGAGAATCTCAAATTTTTACCCACAGACCACAAAAGCATATCGAGGTTCCAATATTTTACTAGCATGAAATCCTCTTACGACGTTCAAAATAAAGCTTATCTCTTACTAAAAAGTCTTTATTACATTGGGAAAGGAGAGGTGCATAAAGTGATGCATGCATATCTCTATTTGTCTCTATGGTCTGTCTTAAAAATATAACCCATCGCTGCTATTTATACGCAATGGAATAAGAATTTTTCATCGATCAGTGATATTTTTTCAAGCTAATTTTAATGCTCAATGTCATTCCAAAAGTGCCTTAAAACACGCCTTTAAAATTATTTTTAAAAAAATTGTGCATGAATAATCACTAGGTATTTAGGACTATTATTCGATAGAGATTATGACTAATCTAGAATGAACTTATAATGAGTATTTTAAAATTAAGGACAAAAATTTCCCAGTTCGAGAGATTTGGAGATCGCCTCAAAACATTCTGTGATAATTCTTTCAAGCTGAGGTGCTTCAAATTTAAATAAAAATTGTCCCCAATTCGACTGAGTTCTAAAAATATTTACCTTTTTGTAAATATCTATAGCCACATCATTTTATTCGCAACATATTTAATACCGGATGGCATTGTAGCTTTAAGCGTCAACATTCCATTAACATATATTGTTTTTTAATTCATTAACTGCGTATTTTTATTTTACTCCTGATAATTGTAAGAGAATGATTTTAATGTATCTGTGTATATTAGTGCTCATAATAAACTGTTGTATCGCTATATCTCATTAGTGGAGTATGTTTTTAGTATTGTGTACACTAATGTTAATTTAAGGCCAAAAGAAATACATAACTGTGTATTTTCAGTAATAAAATTTATGTTTACAATTTCTTTGTTTCATTAATAAATGACATCGTCTAAATTGTAAATTACATCCACGAAACTCTTATAAAGACAATTTAATTACAAGTACAAGCAAAACATATTCTGGCTAACCCATGAGAAAAACTATTTTAGTGGCCTTTTACTGTTTCTGTCTTCAAAATTAGTATCGTCTTGCCACTTTCTCTCTTTAACAGACCTTTATATACGTAGTTTCTTTACGCGTAGGAATATCATAAATTTTTTTAAACGTAGTAAAATATCCAATTATAATTACTAATTTAAAAGGTTTTTCCGAAACGGTAAACGTCAAACATTCTCTTTCAGTAAAACCGGTAAATATTTTGGGCGTTCCTACATCACTTTGCCGCTAAATGTCAATATTGTCAACAATTGTTACTTCCAGACGTCATCAAATTTCGCTGAATTTTCATCATTTCTATGAGAGGAGTGATTTAAAGAAATAATAATGCTTTCTGCATAGATCTGAATTAACTAGTTTTAAACGCCGCGTCAGTATTAAATAGTATTTAAAAGCGTATTTTACGAAAATGGTGGATCTTAGCGGCGGCCAGGACGGCCCATTGGAGCATGCATTTTCAAACTCCGTTTTCATTGTTCCTGGTATCGTCATATCCAGTTTATCAGGTAAGACAGCTAATTTGTTATATTTCTTATCATTTAATATCAACGCACTTGGGACAAGAACATACTTTGCAATAATTGTGGTGCCGCGAAGTTCATGTACTGTCGGCGTTGTAAGCTAAATGTTTCGCAGCTTGCACTTTGTACTGTTTCTTCTGACTAGTTTCAAATAAGTCTAATGTGATTAACGAAAAAACATCTTATAGTATGAAAAGCGTAGGATGCTTTTTACTTATTTCTACACTAACTCTACTAACTTCGAAGGCAGAGTCTTGTATCGAAGGCTTACCTGCGGTGGCACCACCGCTGCACCTATTACTCACATCTGCCATAAAACAGCACTTTTAGAACTGCTGTGTTTCAGTTTGAAGGGTGTACTTAGGCAGAAGAGACTTGATAGGAGACATTTCAACGTAGTCCTCGGATGTAGCAATGCATCCACATACAACTTCAGATAGGATGTCCGTCCGTGAGCTGCAGTGACTACTTAACATCAGGTGGACTACAAGCATGTTTGCTATTCTATTAATATAAAAAATAAAAAAGTTTACAAATGGAAATAAAGTTATTATGCAGATTTCATCGCATTGTTTTTCTTTACCATTAAAGCTAAAGCTGATGGAATTTTACTACTCACATAATTTCAAAAAATCATAGTTGCGTGCAAAATTTCATCTCAGATGCACCTGAGCAGGCTCATACTATATGTGTATTTCTAATTTTAAAATTAATGGTTGTATGATTTTCCAAAAGTTGAAACGTTATGTAGTTGTTGGTTGGCAATTGCATTTTTTCTGAATATCAAATCAGCATGCAGGCAACCTCATGTTAAGTGGCCACTGCAGCCCAAGGACATCCACGTCCAAACTCAAATAAGTCAGAGGGCATGTTTGGGGTTGTATGTGGATGCATTGCTACTCTAGAGGATTAAGTTGGAATTTCTCCTGTCAAATGCCTATTGCCTAAGTACACCCTTCAAACTGAAATACAGCAGTTCAGCACACCGCTGCTTTATGGCAGTAATAGGTGAAGTGGTGGTACTGCTGCTGGTGAACCTGCAACACAAGACTTTACCACCATCAAAGTTAGTAGAATTAGTATAGAAATAAATATAAATAAATACCTCAGGTTTATCACAACTTCTGACAGTCCTCAGTCAGTCAGTACTCATGTGTGTGTGTTCATGCATTTGTTGGCACTTTTGTGAAAGTAAATAAATTTAGTTAAAATAAATTTTAACATACATAACTAGAGATACTGTTGGACCAGACATTTCTCTACTTAGAGCAATATTAAGCTCGGGTGCCGAAACTATAAAGTTGTTTCTCAACTTATATGTGGTATTACTTGTATATGGCGACAAAGTTGCTGGTGGTAGCATTATACCAACCCCGACATAATATTATTTTAATTACTGAATCACGTGTTAACAGTCGAACAGATTTAGATGAAACTTGGCACATGGATAAACCATGTCCTGGATTAAAAATCCTAGGATAGGACTTTTTACACCGCTAATACAGTCCTGTGGGTTAATAGTTCAACATTTTATTTGAAAACACATATACATATACACATATGCACAACTGGCAGTTACTCAAAAATAGACAAATGGCTTCCATACACGACAAATATTCGAGCTCTAATGCAAAATTGACGTCCATAAAATCGGGTTGAAACCATTAATACACAAATAAAAATAAATTATAAATAAAAATTCATAAATATAAGACGGTGGTAGAGTCTTATGTCGAAGGCTCCCCTGCGGCGGCACCACCCTGACACCTATTTCTGCCGTAGAGCAGCAGTGTTAGAACTGCTGTGCTTCGGTTTGAAGGGCGTAGTTAGGAAGACGACACAGGACGGGAGGCATTCCAACGTAGTCCTCAGGAGTAGCAACGCATGCACACACAAAGTTAAAGGTCAACTTCAGTATGAAACATATAAACGTATGAAAAACATTTCACTAAACAAACACTTGGGTTAATAAGTTATATTGTAACAGATGTCAATAAATTTGGCTTAAAACACAGGCGGCGATCGTACCACATACGGTAGGTAAATACTAACATTATAAAATTATTGGCCATATATTTAAGGTTTCTGAACAACAAAGATTATTAAAAATTTTGTCCGTCTGTACGTGTGTTCGCCGATTACGCAAGAACTGTCGTCATCAGCCCATTATTGTTCCACTGTTGGGCACGGGTCTTCTCTCAGAGATGAGAGTTAAGCCATAGTCCACCGCGCTGACTGCGGATTGATGGACTTCATGCCTTTGAGAGCTTTATGGAGAACTCTCAGGCGTGTAGGTTTCCTCACGATGTTTTCCTTCACCGTTAAAGCGAGTGATAATTAATTCATAATACGCACATATTTTCGAAAATTTTTAATAAATAATTTTGACTCTCGACCCACCGAAGCGAGGTCGAGATACGTAACCACTAGGCTATCCACCCACCTAATAGTGGCGTAATAAATTGAGTTCAGATAAAATACTCTATGTCTATTATATTATATCTGTGATTGCACATCGCGACTTAAGTACTCAATGCACCCTAGTTATCACAACAAAGGCGCCCACAGTTCCGCGAAGAGAAAATTATTACTTCAAAGATAAGGCTTTATACAGTAACGGCGTTTAATTAAATTAAACTTCGCATAGCACTACTTTCGCATTCAAATGCAAATTACACTTCAGAGGGGCGCTCCCGGGACGGTCGAAGCAACTCAAATGTCAGTTTCGTTCCGATTTTGAAAAACTAATTACGATTTCACATAATACAATGCCAATTTCTACGTTAGCCGTATTTTGATTTCATGTACTAATTTACTCGCCGGGGCATAGAATAGAGCAAAACAAATCCCGTGTTCATTACAAACACGACGAAGGCCACGGCTCTAAAGTCTCCAGCACGAAAAACTAGAGCGAGATTGGTGTTTATGCGAAAAATCGTCCAAGATACAGAATTTATATCCAGTTAGTACCTAAATCTGGTCATTAAATTGTGAGCGGGCGCCCCGCGCTGATTACCATAAGCCGGCACAAAGGGCGGCGGCCGCCTTTGACGAATTAGCCTCACTAACATTACCTACGAGTCTGCGAGTATCCGGCGGACGCTAGCTCTCTGTTTCACCACTTGTTTCCACGTTGCATATTGCCGATTTTTAACCCTCGTGGTTCAAGCGAGCTTTGTCGGTGAAAGTCAAAGTGAGCCGAGTGATCAAAGAGCCTTTGTCTTTGTACGGAGCGAGTACTTCTTGTGACATTTAATCAAAATCAACATAATATCAAGAACTCGACTCGAGCAAAGCGTTTGATGCATTTAATTGCTTAAGATTAGTTTTTAAATCGGTTAAGGTACAGTTTTAGAACAGATAGTGTTTGAACCAGGGTTGCGACGATCGTGTGGCGTAATGGATAAGTCGGACTTCATATCGGAAGAGTCTTAAAGGCTCGCCTGCGGCGGCACCAAAGCAGCTTTATATCTGCCGCACAGCAGCAGTGTTAGCACTCCTGTTTTAGTATGAAGGGTGTAGTTAAACAGAAGATACGGAAAGGAAACATTTTTAACTGTTCGTTGCTTTGCTACTTATTTAACAAAACAAAAAATGTAAATGCTGGTTTGAGTCGGCATGTACCACGGTAACACAATGGTAAAATATTTTTTCAAGTTTTGTTATAATTGCTTAGACCTTAAAGAATACATAAAAGTAATAATTACATGTTGATAGATAAAAAAGAAGATACAGTAAATTTATTTCCTTGTACTGTTGAATATACCTACAGAGAAAAAAAAAGAAATTTCATATTTCAGTATTTACAGTTCTACATGATACGAATTCATTTCTGAACGCATAAATCTAAGATCACAAGGTTTCATCAGATTAAAAGCGAAAGAAATCCGCGGTGTGAGTCCGAAATCTTCTTTAGTTGATGTTATCAATCGCGAAATGTTATTTTTTTACCGTCGAGTTTCGTTAGCAGTCTGAAGCATCATCGTTTTAGCAAACGCAACTTATGGCAGGGGCGACGAAATTGATTTCCCAGTGATCAAAAGAATCAAATTCTCAAAGGGAAGGTAATTTATTTGACCGAGGAGGCCGCAAACCACCGACGTCAGTGTTCTGTGCGGACGTAAATAAATACGGAGCGATTCTTCTTGTGACAGGTGAACGACAAAATGTTAAGTAATGATATTTTATGAATGCACAAATACGTTTGCGTTATGGAGAGCGAAATCACTTACGAGTTGAGTACATTTAATGAATAATAGTATAGGTTGTAATATGTGATGAAGATTCGTAATTTAATCCGGATAGTGGTAGTCTCTTGTCGGAGGCGGTACTACCGTCGCACCTGTTTCTGCCGTAAAGCAGCAGTGTGAGAATCGTCGTTTCGGTTTGAAGGGTGCGGTTAGGCAGAAGAACTTAGACCTCAGGAGTAGCAACACCTACATGACCTCATATAGAACTTCCAACCTAGTTGAGGTTTAAGTGAATGGCTGCAGTGACCACTTAATATCAGGCCTGCATGCTAGTTTTCAATTCCGTCGAGGTATAATTGTTGATTTTTTTTATAATCGTTAATTAAAAGGTTAGTTTGATCATATTCTAGTGTCTGAAATCAAACATTTTTTAGAGAGCAAAGCTTCAGAGTAACACGAAAAAGCATATGAAGGTCGAATAATTCCGAAGATATAGTATCAACAAACACAAGTATTAAATCTTTTGGTAATTAAAAGGTTATTCATAAAGGCACACTTCTTACGAGTTTCGTTATTTTATCGAGAGTCAGAAGTTTTACGGTTTGGGGGAGAAAGTCACTTTGTCACAGTCTCTATTAAAATGTAAAGGAATTTAATGGTTACCTTATATATAGATTATGAGATATTCAATTGATTAAATTCAATAACGTAATGAAGGTAATAAAAATGATTTTGAAAAATCCAGTAACTTTAAATAAATATAATTTACAACAATTTAATGTTGAATGACAATATTTAGTAACTTAACCTATTGTACTTAAGCATTGTCGGTCGAGCTCTGATTTCTCGAAGTTATCTGCGTATTAAAAAATAATTATCGCTTGCTTTAACGGCGAAGGGAAACATACTGAGGAAACCTGCATGCCTGACAGTTTTTTTTTTATCGTAAAAAATAGCAAACGAGCATGCAGGCCACCTGATTTTAAGTGGTCACTGCAGCCCATGGACATCCACATCAAACCTCAACTAGGATGGCACCACCGCTGCAACTATTTCACAGAACAAGAGACATTCCAATTTAGACCTCAGGAATAGCATTACCCTGGTTAGGCAGAGGATACCGGACAAGAGGCATTCCAACTTAGTACTCATGAGTAGCAACGCATCCACATACGCCCTCAGATAGGAATTTCGTCCTAGTGGTTTTATGTGGATGTCCATGGGCTGCAGTGACCACTTAACATCTGGTGGCCTGCTTGCTCGTTTGCTATTCTTTTATGATAAAAAAAAACTCGTTTGTTACTTATTTACAAATAAAAGATAATTCCATATACATGGGCCACAGTGATCTCTCAACTGGTGGCCTGAATGCATGTTAGTAGACCCTATTTTGTAGCATTAGTTATATAGTGTGAAGTGCAACGTTGTTTACCCATTATTGTCCCACTGTTGGTTACGGTCTTCTCTCAGAGATGAGAGAGTTTAGGCTATAGTCCATCACGCTGGCTAAGTGCGGATTGGTGGACTTCACATGCCTTTGAGAACGTCATGGAGAACTCTCTGTCATACAGGTTTCCTCAAGAAATTTTCCTTCACCGTTAAATTGATTCATAATAACGAGTGATAATTGATTCATAATACGCACATAATTTCGACAATTTTGAATAAATGATATTCCGAGAAATAGAGGTGCGTGCCGGGATTTGAACCTCGACCCACCGAAGCGGGATCAAGATGCTTAACCACTAGGCTATCTCTTACTTGAAGTGCAACAAGAGCATTAAATCAGCATCATCTAACCTGTTTGGTTCTGTTTCTGTTCTGTAAGTAGGTAATTAGGCATGCTTATCAGTACGCTAGTTGATAACATTCTTGAGATAGGCCACTAGCTGTGACAAAGCCAAAACGGCTCGCGTTTAAAACCCTTATTTTGTTGCGGGGTAGAAAATTTCAACTTTAAGGATTTTTTTTTATATAAATGGTGGTAGAATCTTATGTCTAAGGCACGCCTGCAGCGGCACCATCGCTGGGGCTATTTCTGCCGTAAAACTGCAGTGTGAGAATTGTTATGTTTCGGTTTGAAGGGTGTGGTTAGGCAGAAGATGATCAGAAGGCATTCGAACTTAGTCCTCAGGAGTAACATCGCATCCATTTACGATCTCAGATGGGACTTCCATTCTAGTTGGGATTTGATGTCCATGGGCTGCAGCGACCACTTAATATCAGGTGGCCTGCATGAGCATGCTACTCTGGATATTTTTATTTTATTTTATTCAAACGGAACAGCGAACGTGCGTGCAGGCCACCTGATGTTAAGTCGTCACTGCAGCCCATTGACATCTACATCGAACCTCAACTAGGACGGAAATCCTACCTGAGATTGTATGTGGATGCGTTGCTACTCCAGAGGACTAAGTTGGAATGCCTCCTGTACAGTGTCGTCTACCTAACTACACCCTTCAAAGCGAAACACAGAAGATCTCACACTACTGCTTCACGGCAAAAATAAGTGCTGCGATGGTGCCGCCGCAAGCGAGCCTTCGACATAAGACTCTACCACCATCAAATAGATATATGAACTTATCATTGTAACATTGTATACAATAAATATGTGTAAGTATTTTCGTTCTCAATCCACACTCACGAATTCGCGGGCATTATCTAGTACGTAATATTTATATATATATATTTAGCAGCTTGCTGGACGTTCATATCATTCTGACTACGATACTTCTCTATCTTCATGGTCCTAATCGGTTAATATCTTATCTTTCACTTTCATGAAAGTGAATTTCCGACTATCGTTGACAAAACGGGGTTAAATCTAGTCCAAGACTTATCTATATTTGCTTAACCTACATGAAACTTGTTGGAGTTTCTTGAATTTAATCCACTTATTAGAAATATCATCCTCATCATCATCAACCCATTATCGTCCCACTGCTGGGCACGGGTCTTCACTCAGAGATGAGAGAGTTTAGGCCGTAATCCGCCACGCTGGCTAAGTGTTGATTGGCGGACTTCACATGCCTTTGAGAACGTTATGCAGAACTCTCAGGTATGCAGGTTTCGTCACGATATTTTCTTTTACCGTTAAAGCTAGTGATAATTAATTCATAATACGCATCTAATTTTGAAAATTAAGAATATTTCGAGAAATAGATGTGCGTGCCGGAAGATTTTTTTAGATTAGCTTAGTAATTAGTTTATTTTTAAGTGAGTGATAACGTTTTGGTTAAGC
>DWKW01001059.1:0-13710 GCA_018250115.1 Doberes anticus
GCAACACTATTTTAACAAATTAAATTGTAAAAGTTTTATCCAAACACTAAACATTTTTTTGTTCGACTTATACAGAAGAAGGATAAGTTTATTTGTACACGTATACATATGTTTATAGATACATACTTAAATATCTACATGTCTAATTGTATATAACTATGTGTTTTTAGTTAAAAGATTATTACAATGTTATAAGTAATAAAGTAATGCAATCTTCGGATAATGATAATAACTAACAGATACTTTTAGGTTTACGGAGAGAAATCTTCTATAAGATACCTTCTAATGCCCGCAGTTTCCTTTTCCGAAGAAGGATTCTTATGCAGAATCTTTTGGCCAAACTAAGCTGCCCTTTTTCCCGGAGTCGCGACCGTGCTAACGATCAGCACTTCTAATTAGACCGACTGATAATCGCTGACTCTGTGCCTTTTAGTGACACGGAGATTTCCCACCGCCCAATAGCTCGTTGAAAAGTCAATAACCTCTTAAGGTACTACGAGGAGTTTACACGACCCAAACGTAATTTTTTTTTAAATTTTATTCAACATAGATTGGCATTTAGCTTCAATCCCGTCTGATGGAAAGTGATGATGTCGCCTACGATGTAACACTCTTGCTTAGAAGGTTCCTATTCATTAAACCAGTCAAACTGCAACTTCAGTCAATTTTTGTTGAGAAAAAAAGACGTCTAGACATGCGAAAGTAAACTCTTGAATGACACTAGGTGCATTTGATGGAAGACAACGACGACATGCTAGAGCAGCTTGGGCTAATGGAGGAACAGGTGAATAACGAGGTGCCCGTGCCACCTCCGCCACCGCCGCCACCACAACCGCAACCCATGGAGCAGGACAGGAACTAACCCTAGCTCCAGTGCCATAGTTAATTTCAGGTAAACAAAATGCTTTACCCAAGTTTAATATAATCTGTTGCAATATCTCCAATAGGAATTTGAAAAAATTGTCTACAAACTGATAGGTTGTGGTAGATGAGTGTTGTATAGATGTCAATTAATGTGTTTTCGTTACCCCCAACGAGTAGTGAAAATAATTTATTAGTCCATATACAAAGAAGTATACTATTCCTAGCATTGGCTTGCAGCTAAGATAAAAAACTGATATCATAATTTAGCGACATAGATACATAGTGATTGTCGAGGTTATAAAATGTATTTTAAGTTTTCAGATCATAAACAATTTGAAAATACGTGCATTGGCGATAAACCCAGACTGTATGTTACGCATATATTAAGATTGTGTAAAGAAGGTTTTAGAAAAGTCTTGTGAAGTTAATAATATTGTAAAATTATTGTCAACTTTTTAAAAATATTTACATTTATTTTAGAACTTTTGGCATATTTATAATGTTGTGATATTTCATGTGAATCATTTCTCTAATTTTACTGGTTAATTTTAGAATATTGTATCAAATTTTTCTGACAAGTATATGCTTTAATCCTGTAAATGGCAGTTTTTTTAATTTTCAAATTCTAATTCTTTAGTTCTAATTTCAAATATCAACGAATATTTTGGATTGAATGATTTATTTATTATTTATTTTATTTATTATTTATTTTATCTATTAGCAGTACTTACCTATTCTTATGTGCCGCCATTTTAGCATTTTAATAAATGTCAGTATTTTAACAAAATAGCGCTGGTCACCATTAGTTCTCAACATATCACATTGGGCAGACCTTAATATTAGGTGCAAATTATTTATTTCATTATTTAGAACTATACTATCTGCTTTCCCAAATATGAAATGAACTATAAAATTTTTAATATTTCTGAGGCAAGTGCTTGACATTTACATAACTCAAAGAATACCTGTGGTTAAACGAGATTTGGTATTTCTTAGTAATTTTCCCATAAATAATTATTTGTATATAGCTCGAAGCTAAATAAGATTAACGGTAATTTCTTTATTGTCTTTATCTTTTAAAATAGTATCATTGCGTATAATTAGGATAAGAAACGGAAAAGAGCATTTTATTATTTTATTTTTAACAAATAAAAGACAACGTTTAAAATATTCAAAAAGTTTTTTTTTAAATAGAAATATAATATTTTAAAAATTACTATACTATCATACAATAACTTATCTCTTCATGCAATGTAAAAATCATTCAAACGAATTTGGCGAATAGTATTTATTTTATTTTGTTATTACATAAAGTATTTTTTGTTAATATTTAGAACTTTATTTTTAAAGTAAGTTTTAGGTAGCTATTTCCCTCCTTACGAAGAGTGACTAGAGTAAGTATTATATTCTTTATATAACGTAATGTATCGTAATAAATAGAAAGTAGTAAATAATATTACTTAAAAATCACAAATAGTATTAAAAAAAGAAATTTAAATCAATTTCACGTCGTCCTGATATTATGTAAATCATTAATTCTTAGACACGACTCTGTTTTATAAATTAACAATCATACCTATACGAATAGAAAAAACAAACTGTCATCTGTTTATTGAAACGATAAATGTAATAAATTTTTATAAAAGTAAACTTTTATTGCGGCGACACTACATATCGTAGATATATTCGGGAACATCGTGGCAAACAGCTTCCGTGAGTCCTGCGGTGTGCACAAAGGTCTTCACTGTAGAATCGGATGATAAAGCATGCTGCCAAGCTCGCTCTGTCCACGCAACCGCTGTAAAACATGCTCCGTTGCTGATAAATGCCCGTAAAGTTACAGCCCCGACTCCTTTGCCCATACACCGCCAGCCTTCAGTCCTTATCGATTGCAAAAAACATTGCCATGCACTGGTATATTTTCCTATAACATCACTCTGAATTCGTGACTTTACGACGTCTACTGGATATAAAAGAACCCACGATAACATACCAGCAATGCCACCCGCGGTAAATACTTTCATTACAGACAAACTTCCACGTGTCATTGCTTCATACGATGCAAAGTATATTGCAAATGCAGGACAATCTCGTGCCATTGTTACTCCTAGTCCGCGAAACAAAGCTTTAAATCCTCCAGACCGAACTATGTGTTTAGCCCCCGCTAACGCTCCAGTAGGCATCACTTCTCCAGGTAAAGCAAGCTGTTGGCGGGTCTTGATTAGTTCTACAGGAGCACAGGCAAAGCTTTGTAATATTCCTGCAACACCTCCAGCTAATGCGTGAGTTTTTAAAGAATTGGGATTAGGGAGAGCCCTTCTCGTATTTCCATATGCCCCAAATACAATAGCGTTGACTACTGCGATACCACCTAGCGGAGCCCCCACTCCACGAAATGCTGTCGATAATGTTCCTCCTTTAAGTAAATTTTTTGCACACTCTAGTGCACTTCCTCTGCCAGTTTGTACATGCACCTTTAACGTATCTAGTGGATGACCAGCTATGATACCAGCAGAGCCTGAAATTATGGTAGAGTTTCTTCAGTATTTTTATGCAACTACATAAAATAACTAATCAATATCAATATGAAATTTTAAGAAAACGTTGATTTTATTACTTAGTATTTGCGAAATTCAAACTGGTTTTAACTGGCTGACCCGTGCGAATTATTATTATTATTGAACTACAAAATATTAATCTTGATTATTAATATAGATAAGATTTACCCTTTACAGAAAGCATAGCATTTGGTTCTATTGAAGAAAATATAAATTAGTATACATGTATAAAATAGTAATACATGAATTTTTGGACGTTTTAACCGTGTATTCATAGGTGGCTCAGTAACGTGTCATTAGTAAGTAATTCTGACTTTTACTTAAAATATTACATTTAATGAATTAGCTTCTATACTATTTTATTATACGTGTAGCTGAAATGTGGATTCCAAAATAATTTAATAAAAATGCATACCTCCAATACATCCAGCTATGAAGTCAAGTGCCATTTTAGTCGAAGTTAAATTAACGCTTAGCAAAGGACTCCTGAAAATATATATATTTTTTAAATATTAATAATAATAATAATAATCATTTAATTCGGATATTAAATTAGTACAATCCATATATTAAGATATAACATCTAATTTCAGCATTAGGCAATTATATAAATTATGTCGACTTCCAATTGACCAAAAGACAATATTATTGAGTACTAACAAAAGTTTGTACAAATTCAGTTGTAACACTGTAAACTAAAATGTTATCGTTAGTTTGTAAATTATTTATAAAGTGCGTCTGAAATGAATCAATACTGGTACATATGTCTTGACCTCTGATAAAGTTGTCGAATTAAATAATAATTGGAATAAAAGAAAAATTATTACCGTGACTTGTAGTTCAAATTAAGTAATCGTAGTGTGAGTTGCCGTTTCCAGCACCGGAGGTGATGCCAATGAACATATTGGTGGTGAATAGAGCCGGATGGCGAGGAGTAGTGGGTGCAGCCTCCTGGATGTGCAAAGTGGATATGCGTCCTCAAGCCGCACTTCGTTCCGGCGCCCGTCGCCCGCGCCTCCCGCTCGAGACACTTCCACACCCATTATCACAGGTCACCCTTATCGCTAGGGGCACAATACGTCTTGATATATTTTCTGTTCTCGACAAACAGCTAGTCAGTCTCAAATCTCCATTATTATATATTATAGTTATTTACTGTTTTTTTTTTTCACTGTAATTCGTAGTATTACGTCAATCTAAAATCTAAACTATTGTAAAAATTGTATCGGGACCGTGTCCGTGATTGAAATAAATAAAAAATAGACTGTTTGTATGTTTGTTTGCCCATCACGCAAAAACTATTACAAAACTTGTTTCTCGCAATCTTAACTGACATATCCTATAAATATAAATATAAAATTAAGCCTATAATTTTTTGTAATTATATAGTACAAATTACTCTTTTGTACACCAGAAACCAAACTAAAAATAGTGGTATCATATAGTCCATTGGCTGCAGTGACCAATTAACATAAGGTTGCCGGCATGCTCGTTTTGTTCTCCTTTAACGTAAAAAACTTAAATAGTGAAATTTTGTTGCAGATTTCATAATAGTTGAGGATCACTGATTTATAGCAGCTACGTAGGTACCTACGTATTTATCTCTTAGGAAGTTTAGGAACGCATTCCGTTCATATTTTGTACTAACATGCCAAGCATTTCGAAGCGGTTTTCAGGTTGTCATTGTTTCATAGTAAATGTATGTAATATTTCGGTAGGTTAGATTAGGTGGGCGAGCTTAAAAAAATCAAAATAATGAATTTATATGAACGCCAAGTCGCGGGTGTAAACGTACAAAATAAATAACAATTCAAAAGACTACCAAAACTGCAATTATGAGTATATTATTGAACCGCAGTAAACTATGAATATAGGTAGAATATTATCAGAATGAACTCCTGACTGTTTATGTTTTTGTAAGAAATGTCTTAGGTTATCTGTATTCAAACTCTCATAATATTCATATGGAGGATAAGATTATGTGTTTTTTTGCTACGAAGTAAGTAAATAATTATCGGAGTATGGCACTAGTTATGCAATACGTCAGCGGCCTTTGGGTAGCTAATATACTCTTTGGTGGCTAATATGCTTGCAAATTTAATAAAATATGTGCTCGTGCTTGGGTTGGCAACTGCAATTTCTAGTTCGCATTTCAAATAACCCCCATTGAAGAAGCTCACCTCTAAGTGTTAGTTCAGATGCTGTAATCAGCACATTATTTTTTTGTATGAAATGGGATGTATCTATAAAATGACCGTGCACCCCTTTATAAAAGGGTAGTGCCCTTTTTACGCCATCTACCCTATAGTTCTGAACGAAGACAAAATAGTTCCGTTTTGGCTAAAATGCGATGTTCTTGGAAAAGAGTTGTAGTTTGCAATAAACGTCGGTAACATGGGTCAACAATAAAATATGGCGAAATATTGCGCTAATCAAAAATTTTGAGGGAAAAAATACCCTTTTAAAACATTAAGTTTTCATTCACCTCACTAATAACGAAAATGTTAAAACGACCGTCCCGTCTAAAACTGTCAAGTTTTGATACTTAAAAACTTAGGTCACATTACTATGTTATCTTACAATAAACATTTATGGCTTCTAACTTTAAAAAATCTCTGTGGACAGGCCCCGTGTCAGTTGAAATAAAAATAGTGAGTACCTACCTTACCTACCTACTATGTAAAGAATGTGAGTGATTTATTGAGTGAGTTATTCAAAATTGAGAGTCTGAAAAGGCGTTTGCGTTTATTCAGATACTACGCAGCGTACGTCATTTGCAAAACAAACAAATATGAAAAAAAATCCTTGGGCACCTAAAATTATTTCATTTTATTTTTAGAAAAGAAAACTCCTAGACTATTTGGACGGTTTTAAAATATGACCTGACGGATCCGATTTTTTTTTACTTATTACGCAAAAAAAATTACTTTGTACGGTCTGTTAGAAAATTTATAGATTTATACATTTCTATTGAAAATATGTATAAAAACTCAGATTAATTTCATACAACAGTTCTAAGTACATACCTGAAAGTAGAAAGAAGTTGAAAGTTGATGAATAACAGAAAACAATTACTGGTGAATATTGTTCTTTTTATTTATTTTATATTCATTATTTATTGAACACAAATGAAAAGTAATCCTTTTTTTAAACAATGAACAACTTATTGAAGAAAATGAAGCACTGAATACTTAAGTTGAACTTACAGACAATGAAGTCAAAGAAATAAAGGTATATATGGTGCAGATTTAATTAATTTGTTACTAATAATGGATGGATGGAAAGGATAGATGGAATCATATTTGACAATGGAAAACGTCAATGTCAGAGGATGCTCCTGTCAAATATGACAATTCAATTCCCAAACAAAACTGATGTCATGAAATATACTTAACCTCTCAGATAACTAAAAAATATTTTTTCTATTAGATTCATTTGAAAAAAAATGATTTTTTGTAAATAAATAAGTCAAGGTTATATAATAATTATAGCCACAGAAATTACTTGAACTGCTTTCGCGTCTTTGCGACATAACATTTGCTGAATTGCGTTGATTAATTCGAGAACGATGGTACTTTATTATCAGATATTTATGTTATAAAAATTATGGACATCAACTTTTTAAACATGGAAAAACTGGCTCCATTGGATATTAAAGAAAGCAGACCTGAAAGTGAAAATAATACAACAGAAATTTTAGGTGATATACAAAATCTCTGCCGAATATGTTTATGCAGAAATGATTCAATGATATCACTGTTAACTACCAAAGAAAATACAATACTACTAGATATGTTTTCATCTGTGACATCTATTAAGGTAAGGTACCTTGCCACCTTGAGCCTGTGAACATCCTTATTCAACCTCAATTAGGACTAACGCTACCTGAGGCAAATTCCCTGTAATTGTGTTTCATTCTAAGGAAGAAAAAGGAATACTATATATCTGAAACTTCTTTTACTGATAAAACAAATGTACCTCTCAGGATTTGAACTAAGAAATGCATCCGAGGGTTTAGGCCATAGTCCACCATGCTGGCCAAGAGTAAATTGGTGAACTTCACTTCTAAAATTATATAGTACAACTGAACTAGTTATCATTATTTTAAAATGTCACTACTGTTGCATCTTATTCTGGCGTAAAGCAGCGGTGTAAGCACTATTGTGTTTCAGTTTGAAGGGTGTGGTTAGGCAGACCAAACTGTACCTGACAGCATTCCAAATTAGACTTCAGGAGTAGCAATTCATCCACTTAGACTTCAAAAAGGACTTCTGACCTATTTAAGGTTGAATGTATATGTGCATGGGACCACTTCAGAAAGCCTGCATGCTTGTTTGCCTTTAGAAAAAAACAGGTAGTAGTTTAGTTTTTCTCTTAAGAGCAAATGTTATTTTTTTAATTCCTTTTAGGTTCTTTCAAAAGATGGTCTGCCTCTTCATATCTGTGAATTGTGTGAAACTGAGGTTGTTCACTGCTACCAGTTTAGAACAAAGTGTAAAAAGTCTCACAGCATCTTAAAATCGCTACTTAAAAAGGGATCAGTTATCAAAAATAACGGAATATGTTCAAATGAATCTATGCGGTAAGTCTCGTGGTAGTTTTATATGATGGTGGTAGACTAATGTCAAAGCAAATGTACATGCCAGTCACCAGATGTGAAGTGGTCACTATAGCTCATGGACATCAGCATCTAACCTCAACTAGGTTTACATACTCACACTGCTGCTTTACAGCAGGAATAGGTCAACAAATATGGCAGCACAGCCTTCGACATAAGACTACCACCATAAAGAAGAATCTTTAGATAGATTTGTTGTAATTTAATCTTTTTGTTATTTAGCACATCAACAGAAAGCCATGAAAATGTCAAAGGAGCAGATAGTGAAATTGTTGACTGTAAAAAAGCAGTAAAACAGCCAATTAAAGTGCAATCTGATGTTAAATATGAGACTGAAGTTGAAACAGGAAATGTGGAAGGTATTGAGATTTTGTGTACATAATATGGAAAATTTTTACTTTAAATACATGTACATAAATACATGTAAATTCATTAACATATGTTACATACATATTATTACATGTAATATATTATATGGTATTTTATATTTCCATTTACTTAGTACATGCTTATTTACCATTCGGTAACCACTTTCCAGTTGCAGATCTGCTGGACGAAATTTCTTAGAGAAATAAGCAGTACCTTTGTGCCGTCCCATTTCTTCTTTGCATGTCATTTTTGCTTTCTGTTGTTTTCTGTGTACATTAACTTTAAATAAATAAATAAATTAGTTCCTCAGTTCTCCATAATGTTCTCAATGGCATGTGAAGTCCGCCAATCCGCACTTGGCCAGTGTGGTGGACTATGCCCTAAACTCTCTCATGTCTGGGAGGATTCATGTACCCAGCTGTGGGACAATGATGATATTTTCATCACAATGGGCTAAAAATACATTCATTATTACAGTGACTGAAGTGGAATACTTAGAAGATTATATATTTGATGGCACCAAAAATGAAGTTGAGAAACTGAATCCAGTACAACAATCTACCAAAAACTTAGAACGTAGCAAGTAGGTCTATACATTTTGTGTGATACTTAAATTCTTAATTCCCTTGTACATCCATATTCTACTATTATTTTCTATATTTAATATAAGCATTCATATTACAATACGTATTAATACATCATACATTACATATTTTATTTTATGACAGTTGATGAACCAAAAGAAGTATGTATGAACCATAGCATTTGGCGGTCTTTTGTCGCTGTCTACCCCGATGGGAGACAGGCGTGAGTTTATGTATGTATGTATGTATTTTATGGTGGTAGAGCCTTATGTCGAAGGCACGCCTGCGGCGGCACCGCCGGTGCACCTGTTTCTGCCGTAAAGCAGCAATGTGAGAAATCATTCCAACTTAGTCCTCAGGAGTAGCAACGCATTTACATAAAACCTCAGATGAGACTTCCATCCTAGTCGAGGTTTCATATGATGTGAGATTTAAAACATTATATTGGCAATGGTTAAAAAACAAAAGTTGCCATAATTCCAGGTTACCACAGCACGTTCTTGGTCGAGCTATTTTACTTGTGTTTAATTAAATATTAAAATCACCACAGCTTTTTATATCATGTCTTCAATCATCAATAATAATAGTGAAATGTCTATTTTTCAGACACTTGCAGAATACATTAACAGGTATAACCTTATTTCTACATATATAATCTCATTTCTGTACATGAAACATATTCGTATCATAACGTATCATTTAACATATTAATACCTATGTTGTTTTTAACAGATCCGAAAAAAGAATGGAGTAAAGCGGAATTAGAAATGAGTTCAAAGAAGGGGAAGAGGAAATTTTACGTGTGCTCCTTCTGTTCGAAGGTAATTTTTAATACGATACTGTATCACACTCAATAGCCCCACAGTAGAATTTAACCTGTGTCATGGGGGCCATGGACACACACAGAAACAAGCACACAAATATCCAGGCCAGGTACAGAAATCTTAATTCATTATTCAAATTTCTGTCCCACTGGGAATCGAACGGCAGACCGCACGTTGACATTAGCTACATAGTCACAGTCGTGAACTGCATATGCCTTTAAGAACATGGCGCACTTTCAGGTTTCCTTGCGATGTTTTTCTTCAATGTGCAAATAAGGCAATGAAAGCTTATGAAAACATCTTCGGGCCGCATTCATTTTTATGTACACATAAGTTGTTTTATTGTTATTACTGTCTATTATTAACGTTAATAAATTGAATTTCAGAAATTTTTCAAAACAAGAACCTTGAAAGTTCACATCAAACAAATGCACGGCAAGACACGTCACCCGTACTCTTGTGGTCAGTGCAAGGAGTCTTTTAGTTCCGAACATGACCTCCACATACACTCGGCTTTGCACGCCAAAGGCACTGCATGGACTTGTAATCAGTGCAACAAAGAATTTCAAGGTATGATGTTATTTTAAAGTAATTAGTGAATTATTTAACAATACCCGGTTTTATCTATGTAATTAATTCTATTTGTATTATTGCAGTATGAATAAAATTTCTATGGTATCAGATTTCATTCTTAACTACTTTCGGAAACTCTTGTCCAGCTAGATTTACAAGTTAACATAAGGCACCTAGGTTAACAAGTCAGCAATAAGTTAGACTGCTATATTTTCAAGTCAATAATAAGACAGCTGGATAAACACACAAGCACAGCTAGATTTGGAGGCGGTAGGATCTTATGTCGAAGCTGCGGCTGCACCACCGCTGCACCTATTTCTACCGTAAAGTATTAGTGTCATCAAGAACTGATGTTTATCGGTTTGAAGGGTGTAGTTAAGCAGAAAACACTGGACAGGAGACAATCCAACGTAGTCCTTTGGAGTAGCAACGTATTCACATATAATCTCAGATAAGACTTCCGTCCTACTAAGTTTACACAAGGCAACTAGATCGTAATAAGTTAGACACTTAATTGTCATCAATAAGACAGCTAGATATTTATAAATCAGCAAAAAACTAGATTTCTAGTACTGTGTCAAACGTATTCTCCTAGAGATCGCAACATATCTTTTGCGTTCTGACGGACATAAGAGGTAACATTTTACATGACCTTAAAGACTTTAATGTCTTAAAACTGCAGCTATCCCCTAGCGATGTCATCACTGTTTGCCTCTTTTCAGACGTTTGTTTTTGCTTACTTCAGGATTCGATTCGTTGGAGACGAGGGGGGGGGGGGAAGTTAAAATGATGAATTTCGATTATTGTTCCATTTTTTATTTTTATTTAAACGGAATAGCAAACGAACATGCAGGCCACCTGATGTTAAGTGGTCACTGCGGTCAAGTAGGACAGAAGTCCTACCTGAGGTTGTACGTGGATTCGTTGCTACTCCAGAGGACTAAGTTGGAATGCCTCCCGTCCAGTGTCCTCTGCCTAACTACACCCTTCAAACCGAAACACTGCTGCTTTAAGAGCCTTCGACATAAGACTACCACCATCATATCTGGGTGCTTGCGTTCTTGTTTCCGTGCGCACGCCGCCCTCGACGAGGGTGTGCGATGATGACGTCACTGTTGCGACAGAGCGCGGCAAGCTGCGCAGGCACGTGCGCCGGCACATGCAGAGCAAGCAGTACGCGTGCGAGGCGTGCGGCAAGCAGTTCGCGGAGAAGTGCGCGCTGCGGCGCCACGCGCGCGTGCACACCGGCCAGCCGCCGGACAAGAAGTACGCCTGCCACATCTGCGACAACAAGTAACTGTTTGTTTGCTTGCGGTGTTGCTCCCATGAGATCCCATCTAATGAGATTTCAAATAATAATTTGTGCCTTCACGAGCAGTTCTTGTATACAAGATGCATAACTTCATACGTATAAAAAACACCTATAATCGAATTTGAAATTTTTTTTGTGAGATGGATAAGTTTATGTGGTTAAATTTATTGTAGTATCCACCCTGTACATATATATATAATCTGAATCTCGGAAACGGCTCCAACGATTAGCGTGGAATTTGGTATGCAGGGGGTTTCTTATAAGTTCTCAAATTCATAACATAACATAAAGCTTACATTTCAATGCCACACTGTGAGTTGAGTTGGAGTTAGTCGGCGTTGAGTTGGTGAAATATGCGAGGGTCTTTAAATTTCGTCCACATGTTTCATCATTATATAAAAATTATGTTTCATATAGTTTAGCTGGAAGTCCGTTATCGGCTTATGAATGTGTATGTAAGAGCACGCGAACTAAGTCGCGGTCGAAAGTCAGTCTATTCATAAGACATGTGACCGCGCGCAGGTACAGCGAGAGCGGCGCGCTGGCGGCGCACGTGTCCCGGCACGCGGGGCTGCGGCCGTGCGCGTGCGACACGTGCGGCAAGGCGTTCCCGTCGCCGCGCCTGCTGGCCTCGCACACGCGCGTGCACTCCGACCGCAAGCCGCACGCCTGCCACTACTGCGATAAGAGGTCGTTGGACTTTTTTTTTTAATGTTAATAGAATGGCAAACGAACATGCAGGCCACCTGACGTTAAGTATCTGCAGCCCATGGACATCGCCACCTGAAGTTGAGTGGAAGCGTTGTTAGTCATGAGCACTACATTGGAATGCCTCCCGGCCAGTGTCGTCTGCCTAACTACACCCTTCAAACCGAAACACAGCAGCTTTACGGCAGGAATAGGTTCAGCGGTGGTGCCGAAAGCGAGCCTTCGACATAAGACTCTGCCACCATCAAATTTTTTTTAACCACCATTTTTAATGTTAATAGACTGGCAAACGAGCATGCAGGCCTCCTGATGTTCAGTGATCACTGCAGCCCAAGAACATCCACATAAAACCTCAAATAGGACGAAAGTCCTATCTGAGGTCGTATGTTGATGCGTTTTGCTACTCACTCCTATCGACGTTCATTGAATTGTTTTGTTGGCTTTTTTTGGCTTTGAACGTCTCGTTCACGCCGCTGTTGATTTTTGTGGAGCGACGTTTCAAGCGTAGTGTTAGCGAAAAGTGATCGCAAAAGTTATACAGGATCATCTAAGGTTATCATATTGCATGATATGGCACCACAAAAAGTAACTGCGAAGTGGATGCACTCTATGGTACCTAGATATCTCTCTCTCTGGATATCGTTTTGAAATCGTAAACGGGAAGCTGGCCGTAGGAATTAAATAAGTTTTTTAATCTGTTATTTGAAACACCGAAAATGCTGTCCGGAATAAATGTATGTCATATTACAACATTTATTTAATATAAATGGGATATGTGATAGATTCCGACACGAGTCGACGCGCAACACGCACCACCGCACGCACACGGGCGAGAAGCCATACGTGTGCTCGGCCTGCGGCAAGCGCTTCATACAGAACTCCAACCTCACGCTGCATATGCGCACGCACACAGGTAAGACTCTCACTGCATATGCGGACGCACAGTGGTAAGACCTCGCGCTGCATTTGCGCTCGCACACTGGTAAGACCTCGCGCTGGATATGCGCACGCACACAGGTAAGTCTCGTGCTGCATATTATGCACACGCACACTGATAAGACCTCATGCTGAATACGCGCATGCACGCTGTGAAGTGCTCGAAATGCAAATGCGTAATCACACTGTTAAAATGGTTTGCTAATTAACAACATAAACTTCGGCAACATAAATAATTAACGCGATGCGTTGCTACTCCTGAGGACTATTTTGGAATGCCTCCCGTTCAGTGTCGTCTGCCTAACTACATCCTTCAAACCGAAACACACCAGTTCTCACACTGCTGCTTTACGGCAGAAATAGG
>DWKW01001060.1:0-13703 GCA_018250115.1 Doberes anticus
TCTTGCTTCTGTCAATGACACCCACGACACAGAGAATCCTAGTGTGGGTCTATGAGTATGAAGCGTTTTTTATTTATTTCTATGGTTATGGGGTAATACTGTACAGTTATTAACTATCGTTTAACGATGTAGTTACATAAAAGAGAACCTAGGAACCCAGGCAAGAGATAAGATGTAGACAGATCAACTCTCAGCTAAAACGGAATATTTGAAATCCTTAAATTACAACGACGGGTTAGTAACCTTACATACCAATACCTCCTGGCATACCGGTTACTGTTATAATTACAAGCTTACCAACTCGGATTAACTATCTTCTCAGCCACAGCGAGATATTTACCTGAAAACAAGAAAAAACAACTTATAGACAGCAGTAGTTATAAAATCATTGAGAGTAATATATGCGCAATACATCCAGCAATAAAATAAATGTTTACCGCGGAGCTAGTGGTACATATTTTTTCACGTTATGCCACATGGTGATCGGTTTTCCTCGTCTCGATAAAGTTAGTAAAATAGATCGTTAATTTGAAGATTTATTGGACATAAATATTAAGTCTAGTTATTTATTAAAAAACAAATCTTTGAGGCTGATCGTTTAGATTGCTGCATAACAGCAATATTGTACGTTGTTGCGTTATGTGTGACTTTCAAACAACTCCACGGGAGTAGCAATGCTTACTCCTCAGGAGTAGCGTACAACCTTAGATAATATGACTTCGTTCCGATTTCTGATTAGATGTGGATGTCCAAAAGCTGCAGTGACCAACTACTACTTACAATCATGTAGTTCATATAATTTTAATGTAGTATTTTAAAAATATAATATGCGGATGGTACAGAGTTACGCTTGACTTTGCAAGATCGAAGCAAATGGCCCTTTGGCCCTTCAGGTGGCACCTCTCCGACTCCAGTTTAAGTCGGATGTTAGGTATAATATTAGTATTTTGCTTACGAGGCTGTCAATACTATTACAAAGTTGTAACAGAACTGTTTTTCTACATTGAAGATATTTTTGTAAATCTAACTGTCTAATTGTCTATCGACTATAAAATAATAAATAAATTTAATATATAAAACAACACAAAAGTTTTTTTTTGTTTGTGTGGTCGCCAATCACGCAAAAACATTTTTTTTATGAAGAGAACAGCAGACAAGCATGCAGGAATGATGCATCGAACACATTCGTGTATAGGTACATACATTAAATAGGTATGTATACACAAATAATAATCTAGCTTGCGAAGTCATAAAGCATCGGCTTGTGTGTAATTCCCAAGCATTTCTTAGTAAATACCAAAAGTTACCGAAATATTTACGAACAGTACCTATTTCAGTGGTAAAAATGATAAAACGTATGCAAGTGTTCGCAGATAAGTATGCATCGCAATGCAAACATCAACAAACGTCTTTGGCGCTATAGTTCGACGTACTACCGATTGTCAAGAATGATGCGTTGATGGTAACTCGAATAGCATTTTTTTTTTTGTAGATTATTGTTTTTCTTTTAATTACTTAACCTAAGCAAACACTATAATTGTATGTTTGCCTATCACTAAAAAAAAATTTTTTTTTCTTTAAAAAGGGGAATAGCAAACGAGCACGTAGGCCATCTGATGATAAGTGGTCACTGCAGCCCATGGAGATCCTCGTACAATCTCAACAGGGACGGTAGTCCTATCTGAGTTCATATACATCGAGCGCTGCTTCTCTTGAGGGCTAAGTTAGAATGCCTCCTGTCCAGTGTATTCTTACCTTACACCCTTCAAATCAATGTCTCTGTCAAGACACCAAGACTCTGATAGCAACAAATTGCATTCTCGCATTGCAAAGAAATCTGAATATTTTTATTTCTTACCATACTTACACGCAACATTCAAGTTAAAATTTTAAAAAAGTAAAACAATGTGGCTTATAGTCCAGTACTAAAATTCATCATTTGGACTTTTCGTTGTTAGGAATTGAACCGAGGACAATCCGAATGGCAGTAGACTATGATGACCACAGTACCAAACGTAACACGTTAGTCATCATTTCAAATTGAAATGACTAAATTCTTCGACACAATAGAAGTTAAGGATAAAAACCTCATCATCAGCATCCCATTACCGCCCCACTGCTGGGCACGGCTCTCCTCGCAGAGAATAGAGGGCTTAGGTCGAAGTCCAAAACACTGGCCAAGTGCGGATTTGCCCACACTTTAAATGCTTATGGTCAGACTTAAATGTTGCGATATGTTTTAAAAAATCGGTACAGTTAGACCCTTCAGAATACGCCCTCATATACTCGGGGAGGTTAATTGAAATTAATACTATTATCCGTCGTCAGGACCGGGAGCTGAAGCCTAGTCTCTTAAAAGAATTATGTATTTAATTGGATGAACAAGATTTTCTTATTAGAGAATAATGATCAAACTCTTTCACTTGAGATAATGTTAAACCAGATGACAGCAAATTGAAAGCCCGAAAAAAATAAAATAAAAGGCATGTCGCGATTGTCCAGAATCCGCAACGCCAAGCAGTCAGGACCTGACAACCTCCTGCAATAGTTTGAAATTCATGTTACAATAGCAAGAATGTATTTGGAATAAAGGCTCATACAAGAGTGGCGACGTACGTATTTAAATAAGAACCGGCCGTTAGCGTTTCCGATAGGCGCGTGACGCAGCGCCACGAGAGACGCATACAAAGTGAGTAAGCTCGCCTCAGCTTACGTGGTACCAGGCTAACATGCTTGAACCTTATATTCTTTATTACTTCAATAATGTCAACTCTAAGCCATAGAGACAATACTATTATCATTATATTTACAATATCAATTTTCATTTAACATACATAGCTTTTTTGTTAAGGTAGGTACGTTATCGGCTTCTTAATAACGCGATATGTACTTGCAAAGTAGACAAAGAGCTAACAAAATACAAAATGGAGCAGTTAAAACGATTTATGTGGCTGCGGTCTGTTGTGTTTTGTGGAACAATAAATGAGGTAGATTATTGGGCTTTTAAAGGCCGCAAATTTAATTGAATTCATGTCAATTACCAGCCCTTAATGGCCAATAACTCGTATCGACGTAGCGCTGACGCTGATGCACTTCGCTCTAAGTAAAAAGTAGGAAGAGCGTCAAAAACGAGTCTAGAGGCATGAAGTTAATCGAAGCAAATAGACTCACTGGCATGCGAGCCTCATTTGCGTACACGACCGTGTCTTATTGCTACAGTACAAGGCTTATTCTTCTAGTGAAATATCGGTTATATCGAAATAATTGTAGAAAAATAATACAAAGAACGAGCGAGCGCGCGCCTCCGCCCGTCGCTCGCCAACTCGACCCGCTCGCATTGACTCGCCGCATTATTTTCACACGAGCCGTTTAAAATTTTAATGTGTGATAAAAAGTAATGAACAAATTCTCGGCCAGTTGTCATTATCGGTTCGACATTATTCAGCGTACGGCGGGCAGTAAAATTAAAAACGCGTAAAGGCCGCGGTGGGCTCGGACTCCGCCACTTCAATTAGATTTCGCGAAACGCGAACAATAAGAAATAAAATCTGATCTTTTACGATCTCCCTGTCAAGCGTCGGTCAGCCGAGCTGATCGTAAAAGTGAGAATGCAACGGGGTCGATGTTGCTAAAAAACTAAGAGCTAACCGATCGGTCGGAGTCGACCCGAAAGGGCCGAGACGCGACTTTATGGGGTGGTTTATTGCGCCAAAAGTGGGTCACTCGCGTACGACGCCCGCGAGCGGCCACAATGGCGCCCGTGAACAAAGATTTGCGGATGAGACGACGCGACGCCGAATCTGCCGAAATCCTCGACTCATTAGGGCAGGATCAACGAAGACCTCTAAATACGAGGTTTGCGTGGGAATCGACGCGGTGTTATTTATGCGAGCTGCTCCTCCGACGGATCGATTCAGTGCAAATTTTGATTTCGAAACATCGAATTCGCAGGCGTCCGTCGCACAACAATACTCGTGGAATGCAAAACGGAATCTGGCTCGGTCTTTGTTGCGGATTCCCAGACGTCGGCGGCGGCGAGAGGTAAAAAGCGGTCGTATGGACTGCCTTATAAATTATGAACCCTGAGGGTTATTAGTTGTCGAAATGACAACGGTGGCGATCCACAGCGCCGAATGTGACGCCGATGTACCGTTACAAAACCTAGCGATCTAAAACGTAAAACGTAAAAACACGCGAAGGGCGATAGGGACGAATATCCAGTTCCGCGGGCCCCTTTCTTGCGAGCCACCATTTAAATTCGAGGCCATCGTTAGGAACTTAATGCGAGCGACTAAAAAGAAGCCAGAAAAACAATAAGACGTAGCCAGCAACCGACGCGTTCTACCGACATTCATCCGTATATTTGTTAAACGTTTGCATATAAAACAGGCACAATCTTCAATACTCCTAATTAGCACGTATAAAACATGCTGATAACACTCATTAATCCTTGAACTCATTCCACTAAATTAATTTAACTAACTAAAATCAAACGCAATTAAACTGACATCTATTGTATTGGAATGAGAGTCAACGACTTATAAGCAAAATAGAGGCAAGCCAATTCAATAAATAGTGATAATATTTACGTAAACCATTTTTTTATTTATTTCTTGCGGCGGCGACACCGCTGTATCTATTTCTGCCGTAAACCGGCAGTGCTCGCACTTGAGTGTTTCGGTTTGAAGGATGTGGTTAGGCAGATTATACTGTACAGGAGTCATTCTAACTTCGTCATCAAGAGCGTCAACGCATACGCGTACCTAAAATAGGACTGAAGTCCTACTGTTGGATGTCGATGACCATGGGCAGTAGTGACCACTAACACTAGGTCGTTGCTACTCCTTTCATACAAAAAAAGTTTTATTGATACCACATTCATTACGCAATAGTTTTAATATACGTAGGACTTAATTTTAGAAACAAATAGGTATTCCTACCTACACTCTCATGTAAGTTCAATGTTATTGCATCAAGCCACAACAGAGGGCCTATTGACAACAATAAATACACGACGATATTAAATGTCCAGGCGTGAGATAAGTTATTTATAAGAACATAAATAAGATGGAAGGTCGCGTCCCACGCATCATCGGGGTAGGTCGGGAGGAACAAATAAGCTAAATTAATTATACAGCTAATCAGGGAGCGAATAATGCCCATATTCTTAATACATGGACAATGATTGATGAGCTGCGACCGATGGGTGTTCGCGCCCATGTATCTCTAAAGTATCAACAAGTTCGGTCGAATTTTTAACTGAAAAAATTTATACGTTGTCAAATTTTTTTTTGGAACGTACAAATGAGTTTCAACAAAATTTGGTATCTGCCGCAATTTTTGACCGGTCGCCACAAAATTAGGCCAAACAATATATCGTCCTCAAATCGTCATCTATTGAATATAGGTCAAATCGGACCAACAGTTTCAAAATATCGTTAACCCAAAGGTTACAAAAACTCACAAAAAAACAGAAAACCCTCGTTTTAAAGATCTTTTTATAATATAAAATTAATTAGTTAAATACAATCTTATTTCACTTAGGTACGTCTTGTCTATTCTTATCTTTAGTTAATAATAATGGTCTTTACTGGTCACTTTAGCCCACTAACACTCACATTCAACCTCAGGACCTACTTTAACACCAGGTGGCCAGGTACTTTACGATATATTTTTTTGTATAAGCTATTGAGCGGTGTTGTCAACAAGCTATTCAGTTGTGTCCAGTTTACACCTCGAGGAAAAAACATCCTCCAAGCGTTCGATGACGTCCTAGAGGCCACCTAGCTCGATTCGCCGCCACGGGCCGCATTCAGCTTAGCTTCCACACAAGCTCAATTTTGACCTCTCCATCGGTCAGGATATAAATAACAATTCTTGATAAAATGTGTCCTGCATATTTCATTGTACGCATAGGTGCAATGAATTATTGCACGAGCTTATCTTGTTGGAAATTGTTACGATGAGTAATTAATAATCTTCTTGGTAAATAAATGAGACACAATTATTCTGCGGAGATGTACATCTTTTTATCGTAAACCAATACTACCAAGCTTAAAATTGATTTATTAAGTATATTCACGGATTTCGTGATAACCATCGCGCTTTTTCTGCACTGGCCTCGTGGTAAATTCCTATTGGTATTTTTGTAAGAGATATGTATCTTATTGTAAACAAATGGTGACAATCCAAGGAGCATATAAATCATTCGGATATAAAGTAAAATATTAAATTGAGACTAACAAAGAATACAGAACGCAACGTTGTTAGGTATTTAAGACGTTTCTTAGAATTGATGGATAGGATAATAAATATCTCGGTACTATCTAGCTATCCGAACAGATTTAATGTAACCATTGATTAAATTGTATTCCGTTTTTCTTATAATCTGTGTCTTTGTTGTTTTTCGTGTCTATATTTGACTAACATAATACCAAAGTGAAATCAAAACTCAACATCGTGATTACAAATAAGGCACGGAAGCTAATTAATATAACGAGTCAGGGTGCAACGAATGTTATATTTACTCGTAGTTAAGACAGTTTTGTAGTTAAGGCAGGTCTTGTAGCTGCTGCAAACTGTAGTGGAGCGGATATTACGGTGGCGATGTGAGCAGTCCATAATTATTAATATAGTTTAGAATTATTTACACACGAGAGTTTATGTCGCTTTTACGTTTTACGGAATTATACATCAATTGTACATTCTGAAGTCTCGAAATTTCCTTTTTTTTTTCAAGAGCCAATGAGTATTTGGTACCATCACAGCATGGGAGTGCAGAAGTTGTGAAATTGCGTGTGACCGCAAGACATCCGGCGGACAATGGCGCATGCGCCGGCGCGGCGGACGAAAGCTCGCCGGATGCACGTAATGTGCCGATATCGGAGCGCAGGTTTATATGTTTATTAGTCGCTAGTGCTGTGGCTTCATCTGGCCCATTACCCAATAACGTTGAGCAGGCACTCGACCGAACAATATTAACACGAACGGAAATAACGAAAAAGGTCAAAGTAAATTTCTTAAATCACTTTTTTCTGAGAAACGAGTAAATATTGAATTTAATGACGCAGACATCAAATTATATATATAAACGTACGATAATGATAAAAACAACTTTAATCTAAATGAATACGTCAGAATGGTTCAATTTATTTAATTCAATCGATTGCCAAATCAACCGCAAACTGTTAAACCATTACTAACTTATGGTAGGTACACGGAAGTTGTCTTGAAAGTATCATTTTACACAATGTCAGAAAAAATTACCAATGCCGTAGTTGTAGATTTATATTATATGACATTTGACTAGGAGTACATGAACGCAAGTGTATCGGCCGGTGTAGGTATCGAATGAAGCGGTCTATCAGCTCGTCACCGCAGTTTGGTCAGAAGCCGTCCATGTGTGGGAGCCGCATAGTGCAGAACTGGTTTGTCTATGCGCTGCCCACTGAGACGGACAAATAGGTCTCGTTTTGCTTTTGTTTCCCTAGTACTTTGACATGGCAAGTGAGGTAATGTAAAACTAGCGCGGTTATTTACCATGTTGGTAAAATATGTTAAATTATAAAGGGAATAAAACTAATAGCTGTAAATTCCACTTCTTTACCGGTCTGTTCAAAACCTTAAGGAACTTAACGCTCATTGCTTTCATGATAAAGGCACATCACGAAACAGTTATTAAATTAACAAAAAACCTTTGTTCGATTTTGTCGGTAATATCCGGTTCATGATCTTACACTGCACCCAAATTGCTTTCGCAATAAGCCTCTGAATATGTCAAAACACGACTCATTTTCTCGTCGTGAAAGGGCCGCTTTGTTCGTCAGCAATTTGGAAAAAATGGAAGGCGTTCGATTCCTTTATTCGAATATAAACGGTCAACGGTTGTCTTAACATATTCCAAACTCGATCACGCAACGTACAACGCAGTAGCTATACAACTGTATACGAAACTAATACTGGGCTAACGGCTGGAACGTCTTCGCCGGGAATGAGAAATATGAAAGAAAAACTATTTGAAATGACCTCCAGAGTTGATGGCGTTGTTCCTACAGAGGTCAATAATCTATATGCCAAGTTTTACTTGACCAATCTTATTCAAACATATGGCATTGTTGAAGTCATATTTTGATACATTCAAATTTATTCATATACACGTGGATCCGTTGCTACTACTGGAGATTAAGTTGGAACGCCTCCTGTACATTATAGTTGCCTAACATACCTACCCTTCAAACCGCATAAAATGCACTCGCACTGCTACTTTACGGTAGAAATAAGCAGCGGTGGTGTCGCTGCAGGAGAGCCTTCAACGTAAGACCAAAACGAACTATGTATGTATCTTAAATGTTACAGTCCAATTTAAATCGTTTCAATAATTTTTGCGTAAGTTACGTACAAACACACAGATAGAATAATAATAACTGTTTTGGGGACTACAATAAGTCGATGTCAATAATCAATTTTACAAAAAAATATCTCCAATGTACAGACTTACATATATGTATAATGGTTTGGACTTACGACGGTCGTCTGCGATAGCTCACACAAGTTAGAACTCATTCTAAAGTAAATTTATTACATACGACCTTCAACACTAAAAACGCTTGATAGGTTAATTGCTATGAACAGATTAGTTTTTGGCAGTTTTTTCCGCGCTCCCAAACATAGCTCTTTGTTTATGATTCATAATTACAATTCACCGGAGAGCCAATCACATGGCCTGTCATTATGTTGAGTAAATAACTACTTACTTATACATTCACAAATGAAGCCAGTTAATACGATCCCTACTTATTCGTTACGGTTCGAAACTCTGCTTAGGCATTTATTGATTGGCAAATTGACGGCGAGACAAATAAACGATAGGTTAATTTATCGCTATATTTCATCGCCCTGTTTCTCATAGTTTGGTTAGCAAAAACTTCGAGATAATGTTAGTTATGGTAACAGAAAATTAAGATTTATATCGAAATTTTTTGTTGGATCTCCAGACTGATGATTATGATTTTCGGTCATTACGAACCCCAATCAAACGGTTCGCGTGTGACCCCGGACTGCATCGTCGGTGCACCGCTGACGCAATGCATCGCAAAAAATCCGAATAACATCACTTGAAACGGTCACTACGTTTTTGAACATTATGAGTACATCGGTATTTAAAATTCAGACTGTTTATCAACTTTTTCCATCATTTATTATGAACGATTTCTATTAATTTATTCTGTAAGCATTGCAATAAACCATTCATCGAATAAAACACGTCTAAATTACATTAATATTAGAATCGATACAACCATAGGTAGCTGCATATACCTACAAAATTATCTTGCATCCCGAAACATCTTTGCGTGTGGCTTACTGCTCAGATACATAGGTGTCTGTTTCACCTCTAGGCTTAACCTACAAGTATCTTCGATGTCAAAACCCAATGAACAAAACAACTCGAGTAGCGCCGCGGGTTCTAATGCTAGCGAGTGTATTATAATAATAAGATAATGATACGTCTGGGCTAAGCGGTACGGCGAAACGGCTGGTTTTTTTTTCATCGGCCCGGTGTTGCCATGTCTGCCTCACTGATTTATTCCCGCCCGGCTTAACTAGTTCAAGGTTATTCGCGATGTCGTGTTCGTGAATGGGCGGCTTTATTTTGTTTGCGCTAGGTCGTCTTTAGGTCACCCGAAGCCGGAACGGACGCCGGCCGCCATAAAATATCACAAAGAACGGGTGTTGAACGGGTGACTCTATAAAGTAACTTCTTTGCTGTAAAATTAGGTATCATGACGACGGCATGAACCTATAATTGACGGTGTCCGTCATAAATATAAAATAACAAATTAGTCCAAAAAAACTAGACCATTATGGTTAGTTTGGACATTTATTAAAATAAAAACGCTTCAATAAAAGAGCCGATTTGAAATTAATTAACTACTTATGTTAATAAGTTTGGGGTCGGTCCGAAATGCAGATTTAATTGTGGCAAAACAGCACAAAAAGTGGTCTCAAATGACGAAGACATTAAGTTATTTTGTAACCGGGTGCATTGCACTGGGAGTTGACCGCTTTGATGGCAACACGAGGGCGCGACCAATATGCTCCAATCGAAGCGTAAACAATTATGAGAATTTCGAATACGCCACGTGACCATTGCGTCACGGCCAGTGACTTACTTGGGGGCCGCATATGCTTAAGGATGCAAGCTTATCCATTCTCAAACGAAATTTCAAGACCATAATATATTTTGTGTTATTATAGTGGTTATCATTCGAAAATTACTGGTATTATCAAAATTAGCAGGCAACGTGGAGGAGTTCCTGAAACATTGCAGCTTTGTTTAGAATATTTTGAAAATAAGATTGGATTGATTAGGTTCATCCGCTCATACGTTTAGAACCCATCCGGGCAATTGACCTAAGTTTGTCCAAGTACGGTTCATTGAGTAAAACATGTGTAATAAAATAAAGTAACTGAAATTAAAAATAAATCAGAACCGCGCAGCAGTGGGATAGTTGGGTTTGATGATAACGAAATAAACCTGGAAGTATCAAAATATAAGCGACTCTTTACAAAGCGGTTCTTTTCGACTGACCAGCGCGTAGAACATACATAGAATTGACATTAAAACTTGCGATCGCCAATCGCCAGGTAGACGGACCACCTTGCAACTTCGTCCGAGGCAAAGTGACTTACAAGTAACATTGTTTAAAAAACAGGCCACCGGCGAACAGTAAGTCATCCATGTGCATACATTAAGATAATCTGTGTGCAAGTTATCAAAATATCTGTCAGCCGGCGGCGCGCTTTGATGTATCGCGGGCAGCAGTGACGACGGATCTTACGAAATATCGGAAAAAATTATAGGGATTGATTGAAAACTTAATTTGGTTATTCGCTTATTTACATTTATTTATTACATTTACACCTATTCAGGGCTAACACATAGACACAGACAAAATCTTCTCTTAGGTCTACAATCACTTGAAGCCCGGGTACAAAATTAATGAGTACGTTTACCTAAGATATAGCTAATAGTAGAAAAAAAACAAAGAAAAATAAAACATTTTCCATCCAACGGGTTTCGATCAGTTTTTGAAGGATACTGTGGAAGAAGGATTTTGTGTAATATGCTAATTAAATTGCAATTGGACCCTAGGAGCATTAAAGTGATATTTATAGCTACAAGTAAAAACTCAAAACACGAACAGTAAAATTACGTTTTTAACGTTTTCATGGTCAAAAAAGGTTGTTATTTTTAGAAGGTTTCATGTATGAGTATACCCGAACAGGCATGACGTTATTAGTTTTTCGTTTAAAAACGATAAACATCTATATGAATTGTAACGTTTCGTTGGACTCAAATGTTTATGGGAAATAAATCGCTGGAAGATACGCCGGTCACATCAAAAGGTAGCGGTTGCTGAGCTTCGATCGCCAGTATATTCTGGACCGTAGAACTGCTTTATATTACTGATCGCTATATGAAGACCTGACTGCTCAGAAAGACGATTCCGCGGCATGAGGACTTCTGTCAGAAATGTCGTCGGCATTTTTAATGACCGCTTGAACATACTCGAAATATTTATTGTTTTTGTATCGGGCGAACTTTGCTGTCCTACTTTTAATTATAATGTTGATTTATAAGTTTCACCGGCCACCTTAATTCTTACATAAATTCATTCGGTTTGTAGAGGGCTACAATATTATTCGTCAGTTAGTTCGTTTTCTGTGTGAAAAGTCGTTCACGGTCGGTTGGGCCGTGCATTCGTCAGATGGCGTTTCCCTTGGGCTCCCATCGTTTCCCCATAATTACGGGGAGTGTGTTTGTGTGTTAACATTTAAGTAATCAAACTAATTACGATTGTGGCGTTTGGGTTACAAAAGGCCGATTACGTCAGTCATTTTCAATAGAAAAATCTTTTTTAAATATCTATTAACTATCGACTCTGGAATAGGCTGAGGGATATGCAGGTACCATTTTACTGTATCAAGATTTTGTGCTAGTTTAAAAAAAATAGCAACCTGAATATAAACAATAGGCAGATAATATCGCAAACTTTCACTAACTTTCAGATAATTCTCTACACGACGAAAGAACAAAGGTCCGGCGCAAAAGGAAATCGACTAAATGTTAAGGAATAAAGGCAAAAAAAAAACAAAAATAAAACGATTTCCAAGAATCGTTGACCGCATCGCCAATTATAATAAAATCGATGTTCAATACCGAAACGGTTAGCGATTTGCCATACGTTTAGTTATGCCCGTTCCATACATACTCGAGATTATATCAATTATGGCCAATATGGCGCCATGAACATCATGGATTACCCAAAGAAGTACGCGACACACAAACAGGTCGTTCAAAATCTGTCCTAAAAATAATAAAAATTGAAAAGTTAAAATTTAGTTGAGGCTCAGTGATTTTGATAATTTTACGATTTTTTATTTTGATAAGGTATGCCGTAAGAAACCAGAGACGATCAAATCTTGCAAAATTATTTTAATTTCTTTAAAGTTAATTTTAATGTGACCTTTCAAATTTGTATTTCTTTTATTTGTATATATAGCCAAGCATTTCTATAACTGCTATGTGAGGTTTCGTACTGTTTAAAAAATTTACAAAAAATAATAAAACTCAACATTTTTGACAGCTCGATCGCATGTGAACTAATTGAGTGGTCAGTTCCTATCGGACTTGCGTTCCGAATTAAGAAGATAATGGGACGCTGATTTATTGCTTGATCGGATGCAGGATATCTGTCGTGTGTGAAATTTCAGTATACACAAGATACTGTTGCGTGCGACGTGCTTTAATGGAAATTTAGTGTAGATGCAGCGTAATTATATCTTTCATTGTATATGTGTCTGTGTGCGACATCCCTTGAACTTAGACACTACTTATCCCTTGAACTAAGATACTAAAATTCATCCTCTTAGAAGATAGTTTGTGTGGCATTTGTTTGGCATTATAAATTTAAGCAATTACATTATTTGTGTGTTCGATTACTTGAAATTTAGTAGACATTCTGTTCACAAAAACAAAACGAAACACATATAATATGAAATAATTTCATAAATTCATCCGTTTAGAGTGTAAAATCCCTTATTGGTGATAGTTTGTATGCAGTTACGAGTGCATCATTAATATTACACTTTTTTTTATCAAATCTAACCTAAAAGGCAGACAGGCCACCTGATTTCAAGTGGTCATCGTCGACAGGACACGACCAACACCAGAGGAGATGACAGTCAACATTCATCATCATCTCTCCTCTCAGAAATGAGAGAATTTAAGTCATAGTCCACCACGCTGTTGTAGTGCGGATTGGCGGACTTCACATATCTTTGATAACATTACAGACACTTCTCAGGCATGCATGTTTCCTCACGATGTTTTCCTTCACCGTTAAGAAAAGTTATAATTATTTTTTAATACATAGGTACATAATTTCTAAAAATTAAAGGTGCGAGCCGGGATTTGAAATCCGACCCACCGGAGCGCGTGTCGAGGTTCTCAACCAATATCTCACTCACTTTACGTCACACCAGTCATATTATTATTTCAATCGAAATAATAATATTACTTGGAATTTGTCATACATACAAATAAATAAATAATAAATAACGCTCCACACTCACAGCCCCACAGTAGGCTTTAACCTGTGTCGTGGGTGCCATGGACACATACAGAAACAAGCACACAAATA
>DWKW01001061.1:0-13698 GCA_018250115.1 Doberes anticus
CGGATTACATTGTCAGCTACGAGTAGGTATGTACATGAATTATCCATAATGTTCAACAATGTAATTTACAAAAATAGGCCCAAAACGGTCGGCAAAGTCCCATTTATAGGTTTTTGTTCCGCATCGTGTTTTCATACATCCTCATTTTCCGAAGTAATCGAACAATAATTGACGTAATTTCCTATACGTAGAATACCGGGAATACCCTTCATACCCGACGATTTAATGGCGCCAGCAACACTTTAACTCATTGTATGCAAGCCGCACGTTCTATCAAAATAGCTTTTATTTATACTAATATTATAAAGAGATAAAGTTTATATGTTTGGATGTGGGAAGTAATCACCAAAGCTACTGATCCAATAAAAAACATATTTTGTCAATATCTATAATAGACCTTCATGGTGGACATAGACGGTACATGATGCCGCTAAAATAATAGGGCTTTTCGTGAAGACAAATTTTGTAACGTAAGTCGACAAAAAACGGTCGATCGAATCTTTCGAACGCTGCCTTAACGGCATGAACTTATCAATAGATGGCGCTGCCAATAAACGTTGTAACCAATGAATGCACAAGTTTTTTTTACTCTCAATCCACGCGGACGAAGTCGCAGGCATCATCTAGTCAAAATAACATAATTTCACTTGCTCTTGTTGAACTTTTTATAACCATTCTACTTTTTAACGAAAAATTATAAGCTGTTTTTCATTTAAACATAGTATTAAAGTCAAATTACATTTTAAAGAGACAATTGTACATAATTTGTATCAAGTTTTCCCGGTACCTGCACAATAATAAATTGAACGCTATTTCCAGGGTTGGTAAGCGTGTTCCTCGAATATCGTCGGTGGGTAGCGCCGGCGCCGTACATTGACTCATTCCGTGTCTAGCGCAGACGATTTAACCTGTTATTACTATCACTTCGTAATGATTACATTGCTGGAAAATGGTCTATAAAGAGAATAGATTTCTCTTTTATTAACTATTGTTATTTTAAATGGAATAATCGTAAATTATAGTAAGCTTCTCAAGTTGGACGTATTAAGTCATAAATTTGATATTCTTTCTGGTATAAGTTGAACATAAATCGTTTCACGGAATAATAAATTGAGGGAATTATAAATTTCCGATACGATTTATCACAACATGAAACATCAGGTATTAGAATAACTAAAAGGAAGATTCGTGATCGCTTAGCACAGCATCTCCGGATCAGCCATTCCGTCACCGAACAATTTAAAGTCACATCGTCTTGCTTAAGATGCATTGGCTCATTCGAAACACAGGATTTAGGGTTGGTTCAGAGGCAGACATCACCAGTAAATACGGCAATTCGTAGGCAACTCGGCCCACAACAGGCATTAGCACTAAATGACATCCACGAAAAATCTTCGTGGAGCTCAGATAAGAAATAGGGGAATAAAAAAGGTTTTCCATCTTCTTACAGCTTGTGTTCTGTTTCATGATATGGTAACGGCTATTTTTAAATGTTGATGTTCTTAACATCCAAAAAGATCCTGTCTTTTTGATCATAATTAAGACAGAAATTATGTGGCATGTAATTACAACTTTAAATTGAATTATTGTGCAATTGCAATTGCAAAAATGCAATTAGTTTGTATTATGTGCGTAACCATTTTTATGTCATGAGTCGTGTTTTGGAAATCATAACATTTTCCATCATTATGAAAATACTAAATTAAAATAATAAATTAGTTTTTCTTTATAAAAAGGTTAGGAGCAAAATGCTATTTTTTTTCATATCAATATACAAGAATGCGGTTATTTCATGTATAAAATAAAAATAAAAATGACGTTTTACGCTCATAGCTCCATAATAGGATTCCCTGTGTCGTAGTCACCATGGATACACTCAGCAACAAGCGCACAAATACCAAGACCAAGTACAGAAATATAAATGCAAATATGCGTGTATGTTATGTTAATTAATCAATTAACCATTTGATTTAAGCAAAAAAAATCGCATAACCTTTAAGTTGGTTTAAAGTAGTTTAGTTATGAAGGACAATTGTGACGATATCAAAAAATTTTAAACATTGTCTTTAGGTGAATGTGATATTACGTTTCAAAATTTCGACGGCCATTCGTATTAGTCGAGAAAAAAAGCGCTATCAAGTCCTTAGTATCGATATCGGAAAGTATTTTCGCTCCCCTTCACAGCTTTGACGCAGCCTATTTTTGAAAAGCAAGTACCAGTGTAGCTCTAATTTTAACCTGAATATTTCGCATAGAAGTTTCTTTTGAGAAAACCTTTCGCTCTTGGATGTATGGGTAGAGCATTGAATCAGCCGGACGGATGCCATACAGATAGAAAATTGAATTGGGGCTCAAATATCATGATGGATATTTCTAATAAAAATTGCTAGAGAAGATGCATCCCGTCAAATCATGGCATTAGCCATTACGTTTGATTAAAAAATTACTTGATTACAATATTATTAAAATGTATCAAATTGGTGGCTTATTTTTGCCGCAAAGTAGCATTGTGAGCACTACTGTGTTTCGGTTTGAAGGACGTGGTTAGACAAAATACTCTGAATCTCCTGTCCGTTCCAAATTAGTACTCAGGGGTCGCAATGTATCCAAGGACATGGACATGGGACATATTTGGAGGTTGATGTCCAACCTCGCCTGCTAGCTGCTAAATGCGCGCGAATTCCAATTGCAGGAACTGAATGACAAAGTATGTCAATTACCTCCTAAATTTCGAAAGTGGTAGTCTACTGTCCAAGGCTCGAGAAGGCACCACCAATGTATTTTTACCAAAAAAAAACATCACGCTACTTTATTCTGGTGTGTAAAGTGTGGTTTTCATACTACCTTCTTGATTTTTTGTACAAGTTTTTTATAAACGCATGTACGGTTAGCTAATCGATTTATACATTGAGACGCTGATTATTTGCACTTATCTTCTATTACAGTAGTAAGGTCTTAGAACAGAGGCAAGTCTGGCAAATGCCCAGATTGTAATTTATTAGAAGGCGCCTAATAGGCACTAAACGCCACGGGATCCCTGCTAGAGCTAGAACTATATGCTTACGGCCTGTGCATTTAATTGAACTAATTAAAGAAAACTATTTAAATAGATTTAGTTTCAATTTTTAAATTCCGCAATTATCTTCATCATCAACCCATTACTGTCCCACTGCCGGTCATGGGTCTCCTCTCGGAGGTGAGAAGGTCAAGGGAACATCATCGCCCAGGTGCGGATTTGCGGAGTTTTTTTTTTCATAATAACAGAATAGCAACGAGCATGTATGCCGCCTGTTGTTAAGTGGTCACTGCAGCCCATGGACATCCACATCCAACGTCAAATAGAACGGAAGTCCTATCTGAGGTTGTATGTGGACTCCTGAGGACTAAGTTGGAATGCCTCCTTCCAGTGTCTTCTGCCTAACTAACTACACCATTCAAACCGAAACATAGCAATGCTCACACTGCTGCTTTATAGTATAAATAGGTCGCCGTCGCAGGTGAGCATTTGACATAAGGCTCTACCACCATGAAACATAACATTCTATCACCATCTCCCACTATTTCTTTATCATACAACATGATGACGGGACTGTAGTTCTCTATGTTATAGTTTTTAATGTTACACTTTTGCTTAATTGTTAAATTTCCTTAGTATTTACGTTTATTTGAAAATTGTCAAACGCCAAATGACGCATTTATTTGGCACATGAGTTCCAAATAGCGTAGTTGGGATTTTACGTGGACATTGTGAAACGGGACCTTGCAGGTACAAGCTGTACCCAACAATAAGATTTGTATTGAGTTGTACATAAGATGTATCTTAAGTAGGATAATAGGCGTACAAGAACAGAGTAATGTAGTTACAGACCTAAGCACCTGGGGCTCGGACTCGAGCGCAGATGCTTATTACTCCTTACTCGCTATAACGTTCTCAAGAACACGATTTGGTATCAATTGAGAAGAAAATTATAGTAACTACACGGTATATAGTAAGTAAAAACACTAACAATATATGTAATAGATATTATTCGTATTACGAAAAGTTAACGAAACTTTTACCGTTCTAAATATAACTTCGTATTTACCAAAACCGTAAGTTACGAAAATTCGTAATAACAATATTTTTCTAAATTATTTTTTGGTATTGATACCGTATATTGCGTGAAAGAAAGATTATAAAATAAAATAACTCATACTTATTACGTAATAATTAATTTATACATTTTTAACAAAAAACAGTAATCATTTCTAAGATGTACATACATAGTTAATAAAAAATGTTTTTGCTGGGTAGCCTTATTTAGTTAACCCATTGAGCTGTAATTTATACCAAAAGTTGAGTATTACGGACAACGACACAATTTTAGAAGCAAAGGTGTTACTATTACGTTGCCCTCGGCGATTATTTCGCACCCTACCGCCTGTAACCGCTGTCCGAAACGCGTCCGCCAAATTATTACAGTACGCAATTAGGAAAACACTATTACCCGAATGAAATTTTATTCGAATCAAAATGAACGTGGCATTTACAAATGAGAAAACAGACTTCCTATCAGACAACTACCATCCTCACCACGGTGACCTTCTTGTGACTCGAACAAAGCGTTTTGATGCGTAATTCCTGATCGTTTGGAGTCCTCCGCCTGTTTCACTATTTACTTAAAAGCACGTTATGGGCCTTTTCAAACGAAAGTAAAAATGAACCTTGGACATCCATATCCAACTTCTAATAGGACCAAAGTCCTATCAGAAGTTATACATTATGTGGATAGGTTTCTATTCCTGACTAAGTTGCCTGAAATCCAATACATTCTGCCTGTAAGCTTAGGCAAATCCTTCAAATAAAATAAACAAAAAAAAATCAAATAAACAATAGCGCTCAAACTGCTACTTCAAAAAGAGTTTTGCCGCCGCAGATAATACTCTTGCTTCCCCAATTGTACCATATTTCATATGCATAATTTTTAGTTTTAAAGTATGTGCCATCATCGATTTGCATCAGGCGAGGCTAAACTATTGCTAATAAAAATCTTGACAAGTAAACAAATTTAAAATTAGTAATAACGCCCATGAAAACACATTGTATGTCTGCATTGTAGACTGTTTTTAATCAACAAGAATTTACCTGATGTTTAGTGTTCACTGCAGCCCATGGACACCCATATCCAACTTCTGATAGGACCAAAGTCCTATTTGAAGTCACAAGTGGATGTGTTGCTACCGCTGAGGACTAAGCTGCCTCGAGTCCAGTACATATTTTTATATTCTTCTTTATATACTTCTAATTCTAATTAACTTGTAAGTAATTAATTGGAAACTGTTTTAATTTTTTTTTGTTTTTAGTATGTGAGCGCTATATATTATTTCACGTAGTTTGCACCTATAATGGAAATGACACTCAGATTTAATTTAAATTGTTTGTATTAACTATTGTTATATTAGTGTTCATTTTGTTGGTGTAACTTAAATAAATACATTATCTTGCTCAAACTGCTGTTTTACGGCAGAAAGTGGTGACGGCAACGGTGATGCACTCCTTCCCCAATTGTACCATCTTTTAAATGTGTAATGTATCTTTTTAAAGTACAAATAATGTTAAGTTTGGTAAGGAACTATTCTCTTCTATTCTCAACTTTGCACACGAAAGAGCGATGCCTAATTAAACCAACAAACGGTCGATAAACATGACTCATTTGATCGTTAACGCGTTTGTTGCCGACCGAACGCCGTTCCCAAGTCGCTCTGAATGGTGAAACTAGTTTGTCGAACTAAATTCAATGATCATCATTAGTTTATTGATTTACCGACAATGTGAGTGTTTTACAATGATGTTTAGTTGCGAATCTACTGAATTGAAAAGCAAATTGATGTCCACGCATTCGTATTCAGCCGAATTGTTCGTTCATTTAATATGCTTGACGAAATATGACAGGAGCGATGCTTCATATCCGTTAACTGAATTTAATATTTTATTGTTAAATTTCGATTATTAATAGTAACTGTTAAAGCCTAGTTAATGAGTTTTATTTACCAACCATATCAATTTTACAATTTGAATGCCTCATAAATACTAAGTAAAATGTATTATCAAAAAGAAAACATCTCTATAAAGCTAAACAATTATTTCAATTCTGTAGATTGGCTAAAATTGGACATTTATAACCGTGAAGGCCAGATTTACTAAAAATAAACAGATCTTTCAGGCGGCCCTCGTCAACACTGGGTGGTAACGGGGAAATTATACGGTACGAATTACATCATTAGAAATCACATTTTTATACGAGCTTCTATTTGCAACGGGGCTTTTATGAGGCTGGACGTCGTTGCTTTATTTATTACGTTCTTTTATTTTCGTCACGACATTCAATTAGACGCGACCAGGGAATTTTCCAGACTATATACACTGTTGTATCAGTCGATTGTTTTCGTAACAAACTTAGAAAATGTGTATGGCGGAAAGTGTGTATATGTGATACAATAGTTACATACCTATTTTAGCAATAAATGTTGACGATAAGCAGAACACTTTCAGGGTGTTTAATAACTTAATAATAAACAGTAAGTATATTTTATTTAGCCTTTTAAAACCACATAAAATTATTTCATGCCGTATTACCATTCTCCAGAACTGAATTGGCTTCATGCCCGTAAGTTTATATTGCTTCTAAATGAGATGCGACAAAAAAACAATAACTATAATACAAGTATATCGTATCATATCATAATACCAAACATACTGATTTAGCCGTTACAGAAAACATTGTGAGTTCAATGTACACTTAGTTAAAAATGGAATAACAGCGGTTGGAAATGGAACGTGGCTATTATAGTCACTATTGAGAGTTTTCACGGAACTTCGTGTCCCATTTCCATTCGTCCATGACCGATAACAATTAGGAAAACCTCCGTCGGTGCAAGTCGCGCAAATATAAAACTTTATGTACGCATATAAATTTCGATGTCGAGACATGTTTTATTGTACAGTCGTAAAATTTGGGGGTCGGAAGAGGCCGACATATTTATTAAATACGAACAGAATCGTAAAATTGAATGCAGCGTCTTCGTAGCTATGATAATGTTATGATCGAACTATTTCTATCGTTCACTTGTTCCTTATTGAAAGTTTGCAATAAATTAAAAAGTTATAGCATATTAAATAATAACGAGTGATACTATGTATTGAGTATGTACCTATATAATAACGTGACTTATAGCTAATAATATAATATAATTACAACAATTTCGACTGATGGGTTGGGGATGGAATCCTGGAAAATTTACGAAATTATCTGCATATTGCAAATTAATTACTTGCTTTCACGGCGAAGGTAAAATCGTATAGAAACATGCATGCCTGAGAGTTTTCTATTGTAATGTCAAAGGCATGTGATGTCCCCATTCCGCACATGGCCAACCTGGTTTACTATGGTCAAAACACTGATCTCTGAGAGTAAATCCGAGCCCAGCAGTGGGATAACGAAGAGTTGATGATGATGATGATGAATTACCTATCTATCATATAAATGTTAGTGTACCAGATAGGAAACACTGAATTTTATAGTATCTACTCCACATTTTTTGGTCGAATTTTTTATTTATGATAGTATTTCAGAGAGCTTCTTTTGACGAGTTGATAGTCATAGAGTCTTATGTCAAAGGCTCGTCTGCGGCCACACAATCGCAGATTTTACTATCCTACCCTACGACCTTTTTCTGACACTGCAGTATTTCAGTTTAAAGGGTGTGGTTAGGCAGAATACGTACTTCCGCACACACTGGCCTGGCCACATCAGGTGGCCTGCTACAATAAAAAAAACCGATACAATGAAACGACACCAACATGAGAATGTGCCGATTCGTATAAGAATTGTGAACATTATGAATTCGTGAACTCGATATTGGTTTATAGAAACGAATGTCATGAGCTAATGCGCCATTTGTAATAACTAAATATAATATTACAATTCCGTATTTTTTGACAAAATAAATGCAACAATAACCCGAATCGACTTAACACTTCTCCCGATCACCTCAGGGAGCATCAAGATTCCCAGTGACGCGTCGGCAAAAGCATAGAATACCGTTACCTTTCGCTCCACTTATTTACCGAACACAGCTCTAATAAATTTAATAAACGCGAAACGCGTGACAGATAGAGGATGAGCTACGAAATACGTAGCTCCCCCGTTTTGTATTTTTTTTTTCGCGCACTCTAAACTTGTTACACTGTAACATACTTACACAATACAAATTGTCGCAGCTACAACAGTTTTCTCTAAAGCACAACGTCTACAGGTAGTTGGCAGACATCCAGTTCTTACCTGTGAAGACAGATTCGTTTAACATTAAGCTCTGCGCTGACTTCAACGTTTCCTATAAAAACTTTAATGAGACTCGTACGTTGTCTTTTGCAATGGAAAATGGTTGAGTGTGGTGTGTACTTTATGCGTCAGATTTACAACTGAGGCGAGTGTTTTATAAAAAAAATATCGAACAGACTGGCAGCGAGATACCGGAGTAATCCCGCTGCCAGTGCCAGGTATCGATGGCTGGATTAAAACACCATTTTCGCTGACGTTTAAGCAATTCACTCGAACCGTTCGCTTTTTAATGATAGTGACACGTACTTTACGACCTGTGTGTATTCAGATATTAATTCCTTTAAACTTATGTAATATTTAATTATAATCGAATAAGGAAAATGAAATCATTATTTAACAAGAATTGTGATGATAAAAACTGACACAAAAGTAGAGTTCGGCCCGCGACATTGTCGCCGCAGTCAAAAAACAACGGATCCATTTAAATGACCTCCTGCATATTTATAGCGCATGCTACAAAGAGGTCAAGCTGTATTTCCATTTCATTACACTGATATTGTTCAAACTTATGACAGTATTCATCTAACTATACGTTTTTAAACTGTAAAAGCCTCTATATTTTCAATGTACAATACCTCGTTACCATCTTATACAAGTATAGAAGAAAATAACTTATTACAATAACATGAAACAAAACCATAACAATGATTTATCTAAGAAGTTTTTCATATAGTTATGACAAAATAGTAAAAAATAATAGTAGTCTGAAGTGTTAGAACATTATTTTTTATGTAGAAAAACAGTTACGTCGTCGAACTCATATGAAAATTTCATACGATAAAATCTTGAGCGAATACCCGCACCCTACCCTTCATACCCAAAAATCCTAACACAATTGACGAAACATATTTGACAGGCTACACAGAAAGCTGGTACGGAATCGATGTCAGACAGGTCTATAAAACTATAAATAATAAATATTCGCGGCCATAAAATTTTATGTTGTTAGGAGCGCTGGCTTCATGGTGTACATCAATTGTTCTGCGGCATGGCGAAACACGCCCATCGTCGGCACGGAATATAATTTTAGCGCACTGCAAGGAAATACAGAAAATAATGGCCGTTTTTGTATTCATGCTTACAATATGGTGTACTGAATCTTGGCAACACATGCAATACACTGGCCACTTATATTTGCACATTAATACGATATTTGTGAAAACTTTGTAAAAGACCTTCCTTTTTTGTTTATGGAATGTCCGATTGACAGACTGATTGGCTAAAACGTAACTTGGATGAATACCGTTAAATATAAGAATGTATATATAGCTTTGATAATGGCTTCTCTGGTTACCTCTGATACAGAATTTTGGGTCGCCACATTAAGACAAAGACTACAGGATATCAGATATTTAGTCAGATATCTGCAATGGTCATGCCGATCAGTTCCGTGCGTCTTAATACATTTTAAATATTGTCGAAACTCTATTTATGTTCAGAGATCAACAGTGGTTCGACGAATGGATGGAGTTACGACTCTGCCATCACCGCATTTTTTTCAGTGTTCTGGTCTAGGATGTAACGGATAACCAATACATGAGTCGTTTCAAATGATTCCCAAAGCCAAACATCAGTGACTGAACTAGATGAGACGTCGGTTTGAGTTTGGATAAGAGTTTGTCCAGAGCCTACCGTAACAATTTCCTTTACGTATGGACTAGCAAACAAGCACGCAAGCCACCTGGTATTAAGTGGTATTAAGTACAGCTTATGGAAATTTATCATCAACATTTAATTAACACGTAATATCAAGGAGCTTATCATGTCTGTCAGGAGAACGTTATACTGTCAGAATTGTTTTTGATTTTAGTACAAACATAAAACATACCCGACTTCTACTTAAACGGCTTATTGAGTTTGAAGAATCGAAGGTTGTAACCCAATACAGTGCAATATTGTCATGTTTTATCGCGAAAGCGGGTGAAATATTGCTTTATACGATTTTTTGTCAATAACCGGCCGACGGAATTTCATTCTTTTACCAGTAAATCCGAGATTCGCGTTTTAAAAAAAGTATCTTCCGACTTTGACTTTTATAGAAAAATAACTTATATTATAATCTCTACTGAATAAGGTCTTAAGGGTAGGTTATACATAGTTCCCTTCTGGGCAAATGGGTTTGGTAGAATGTATGATTTTTTTTTATCAGAATAATGTTTGCGAACTCTCGATTGTGTAGGTTTGTTTATTACGGTTTTACTATACCGTTAAATCAAGCAAAATAATTACGAATGTCGGAAATTCATTCGTACTCGAACCACCGAAGTTGAATGCTGGAACTCAAACCATTAGGCTATCCCTACTCTTTTATTAGAATGTTGTATAAAAACTCTTATTTCAAATTCGTTTCTATACTATGCTGTAGGTAACTATTTTATGGAAATTCCGACCCACACTCAACAAGATTTCAAACGTAGATAAAATAGATCTACGCAATGACGTCACGACATATGAGTTTCATTATGGTCTTGGTAGGGTAATGTACTCTTGATTAAATTATAATAATGCGGCATCGCTATTACGTCACTACATACGATTTTCATTGTGCTGTAGTGACATAGCATGCAATGATGTGGGATAGAGCAAGTACACGAGGGTCATTAGACATGGCGTTTAGCGCGCGTTGGGAGCGTACACATCGCGCGTTCGCCGAACGTTTGTAGGGGTTCCATTCACATAGACTGTTTAGGGAAACAGAGAAATATTTGATCGTATTAAAAATATGGTTATATGAAATATAAACAAGTTCTTTTTTCATTTCACATCTTTTGTGACAAGAGGATACGTTCTGTGAGAAACATTAAAAACATACAATTCGTGTGCTCTTTTCATCCCGACCTTCTCCGGTAGATTATTGAGTACATACCACGCTTTATGAGCCGGTGTATTTGAATGGCTTTATCAATTCCAAGCGCATTCATATGTCGATGTAAAAGATTAAGCACTCTCTGACAATCTCCAAGCCAAGTGATAGCGCTCAATCATGCCTAGGAACGTGCGCCCATTCTGTATGAATATGCGAAGTGAAATGTACGACAGAATTGTAGCTATGCATCTTAAAATATGTGTTTAGCCCCACGCATCGCGAACCTTAGTCATAATAAACGTCCTAAAGGGCACACCGGACGAGCGATCTGTAGAAAACGCGCGTTTGACTGTGTATCCGGTATTTCTGGGTTATCGCAACCTGCGTTTCAAAAGCACTTATTTCAAAGCGCCCAATGTATACTTACAATTACATAACTCTCTGAGCCGGCGTTATGCAGATAAATTGCAGCTGTCAGTCAGTTAGCGCTGACTAATTAGTCGCAAAACGTAGTGAGGAAGGCAGTTAGTTATGCCGTTGTTTGCAATATTTTTTTTGTTTAAATCCGATGAATTCGATTTAAAATTCAGTTACATAAAAGTGTTATTTAGCTTTTTGCGATGTTAAAAGAAATAAGTTGTTCAAAACTACATCTCACTAATGTTTTAAGTCCAAAAATAAGACACAATATTTTTTGAAAAATAATCCAAAATACGTTTTTTAATTACTATAAATTCGCTGTTGTCCTCGAATTTGTTCGCGTCATAAAATGACCAAAATAGTTGCCAAAAATACTTATTTACATAGATATTAAGTTTTCATAGTAATAATATGTAACATAACGAGTATATTAAAGTATCACTTGGGAATTCTGACGTCACAACATAAATGAGTTCAGCGCACACCGCTGCAGAGCTGGTATTATGTAGATGAATTGCAACTGACTCGGTCAGTTAGCGCTGACTAATTAGCCGGGAAACGTAACGAAAGGAGAAAGCGTTTATAGCGTATTTCCGAGCGTGTTCGTTTTAAGGCACTCACTCTCTTATAAAAGATAAACGGGAGCAATAATTTTTTTATGCAACTTTTTAAGCCTTTAAATTTTACGCTTGGAAAATAGAAGATAGACAAAAAATATTTTGAGTCGACGGGCATGCAGGCCACCTGATGTCAAGTGATCACTGCTGCCCATGGACATCCACACAAAATCTCAACTAGGATGGAAGTCCTAACTGAGGTTGAATGTCGGCGTGTTGCTACACTTGAGGTTTAAGTTGGAATGTCTCCTGACCAGTCTCTTCTGCCTCACTACATCTGTAAAACCGATTAGTAGCTAGTACCTTGGCAACTTTATATACGCTATCCACCCAAAGGTTGTCTGGCAGAAATCTTAGCGGTAAGACTTTCTTTTTGTGTACATGACTCTGTATTGTTTCATAATTGTTGCTACCGATTATGGTGTGCACAATAAAGTGTACTGTATTGTACCTCAACAGTAGTAAAGCTCTTATGTATGAGATCAGACAAGACTTCTTTTTTATTTCAACTTCGAAGTGACTACATAATATCGCATGTGACCTGCATACCCATTAACTACTCCGTTAATATAAAAAATTTGTACTTATTAGTTCCTAAAAGTTCCTGTCAATGACGTGGACTAAAACTAAAATTCCTACCTTTTACAATATCGGTACCTACTCTTATATGGATTAGTTATCAGCTACCTTTGTAACCGGCAACCATCTCGCAACCGTGGAGTCTTCTTAAATATTTAACTCCCTTTCCGAGCCTTAGAGGTCAAAGTATTTTCATCTTTTCAGCAAGTATTCATTCTCCTTGGCAAATATTCTAAAATTTCAATTATTATAATTTGGTAGTTTATTTCTGTCGGTTGAAATATAATAAATATCTATAAAAGTAAGGTAATACATATGTATCTACATAATATACCTGTGAGTCATACTATAGACAATGATATTATTTGTAATTATTTTGTTTAGAAGTCAGTTTTCGTTTCTGTTTTTAGTTAAAAACGATAAATTAGTTTCACAATTTAGTTTAACTTTCCAAATTGTCCTGTCAGGTTCTAAATCATAAGTTACTGTAAGATATCCAATTATTTGTTGATGTTGGTTAATGATATTGTTACTCTTCGTTTTTTTATGTTAAAGATTGACAAACAAATATAGGGAGTGACCTGATGATAAGTGGTCACCGCCGCCTGTGACACGTACCTACAACACCACAGGGATCATACGGACGGCGCCGGTCTTGACGGACTCGTTTTGCCTCGGATACCCCCGACGGAACCTCATTCCACATCGCAGTTGTCCGCAGCAGGTATCATCGCGAAAAGCAGACGGTACAACAATGCAACGATCAACGCGGTGTGGATGGAACATCAAGCTTCGGCGGGTAGTGCAATACTGGAATGAGGTAGATGGAATTACTTTGTGTAGTTCATCACAGCACTCACCACAGTACATACGATAGAGGACGCAGAGCCTATGT
>DWKW01001062.1:0-13698 GCA_018250115.1 Doberes anticus
ATTGCTCCTAAAATGAGAAATGAGAGGGTCAAGGCCATAGTCCACCATGCTCGCAGAGGGGGGATTCACATGACATTGAGGATATTATGGAGAACTCTCAGGCATGTAGTTTTCGTCACCATGTTTTACTGCACCGATAAAGGAAGTGACAATTTATGTCTAATACGAGTACGAACTTCGAAATTAATTTACTATAAAACATATTGTTACTAAAATGAAATACTGCAATAAGATTGAAAAAGATCGGATAGTAAAATCCGAGATACAGCTTGATGTCTCTGCAGTGCTTGACGTGTCATATATTCGGCAGATCAATTAAAATGGTTAATGAAAAGGATTCGCTTTGACTGTCATAGTAACTGTGAATGTATTCTAGGATTTAGATCCTAGAATCTACGTCTACGTCTACGTCTACACGCTTGCCTATAAAATATCGATTAACAATTTTTGAACTGCAATAAATATGTTCGTTGTTGTATTGTAATCAGAAGGTTCTTAAAGACGTTACATGTGTTCGTAAAATATCTTATCTATTATTAATATAATCAGACGTATACTAACTTACAATATGTAAGAACAAATAAAATCGTGCAAGTGAAATTTGTAAAAAACTTTCAATTGGCCTTTATTTTTATCCAAAGTTTGTCTGTACACTAAAGTCGTTGTAAGTTTTCTTTATAAAGAAAAAAAGGAAAAATAAGCACATCCTAACCTACATATATCTAAAGGAATGCAATATACCTAGTCAGTTAAAACTAAAGTACCATAAACATGCAAATATTAAACCTATGTGCTTATTTGGATTTAACTTAAATATTTTAGTTTATGAATAATACATTCATTTGCACTTAGTACTTCATATTATAAAGTAGGTTGAGAATATTGTCTCATCATTCTCAAGTGATGTTTAAAGGCGGGCAAACATTGTGACACACAATCTTAATAGATAATCTGTGGTGGGCGGCGACCGATGGGCAAACGCCATCAATCAAGGCTTTCAAGGCGAGGGCTCAAATAAACGATTAGTTTTCAGTAAGCGCAGCCGACAGCAGCCAGTGAAGCGAAAGCGACAAATGTGCATTTCCGCTGACGGGCTCACAGAAAATTGATTCCGATGACTAGCTTCAACTAATTTTCATAAAGCCACTTTAAGTAATACGGTTACAGACTACGTATTTCAAACGAAACGTTCAATACTGTGCAGCGTTCGAATATTAAGTAACCGAATAAATAAAGCAAAGTTTAAAAAGAAAACACCGGGCAATCACAGCAGGTTCCAAGCAATTTCATCGACCATTAAACAATAATTTCATCGAATTTTATATCCAACGCATTAACGCGCGAGCGGCGTGGAACGTCCATTATCTCGACTTCCTTCCAGCTCCCTGCGGAAATCTCACCGCATTCAAATATTTAATTACTTCGGCTCTCGATCATTTATAAACTTGGGCGGGAGTGCTATCATAAAATGCGCTAATGCCTTATAATTAAAATATTCTCAACAAGCCGTGGCGTAATGGCACCTCAGGCGACGGTCTCCTTCGATGGAAAAAACGCATAAAAAATTACATTCACCCCAGAGGACGCACCCCTTGTGTCAGGAAAATCGATTAAAAAGAGGAGTCTCGGGGCGAAGGCGACGGGGAGCGGGGAGTTTAATATGTACGAAAAAATGCACGACGCCGCGGGAGCGAGGGAGAGATCTAAGGAGTGGGCCTCAAGTTGCCTTCAATTTTTATAATTACGTTCATACGTGACTGCGGGCAGCGACGCTCCAGCCGCCCGCCACCCGCTGCCGTCTCATTTTACTTATTTAGAATAGTTTCCTCCTTACTTCGCTCTTGTTTACGTTCACTTTTTAATTTTTAAACTTCTACTCTCGTCCGCTAAATTGAATCAAAAGTCACTCGACGTCGGATACCTGGATGCTTGTACAATGTATAATGTACAATATCTTGATTCGGTTTTCCAGCAACGAGAACCTACGAGAATAGGTCGTATTATAACTTTTTTCGTTTTCGTGACAAAATCAATTTCCATCAGTGAAGGAGCTCAAAACTTTTCCACATACGCAGCAATCAAGGAAAGGAGGAGGCAATAAGAGCGGGATAACCGACTGGAGGACGTTATCTCAGGAGACGGTTTGCAAATGAGCGGGAGCCGCACACAGGCGCGGGCTCACACATAGGCTAATCCGCGTCCACACACGGTACGTACAGGCGTGCGTACATTTTATAAATAGATATCGCTTTTTTTATCCGGGTACAAGAATACGTAGGGGGGTGCCACCCGAGAAGAGGGGGACCCCTGCGGGGGACGTGTTGGATTTCAGATTGCTACGAACTGCAAAAATGAGGGATGAAAGAAATATAGCTTAAAACGCAGATATTTCCCGGCGTCTTAAGGCGCGGGCGGAGATGGGGAGGAAGGGTGTGTGTGGAACAAAGTAGAGTGGCGATATTGAACCAAAATGAAATGGTAAACGAACCGTGCGCGTCCGTTCTAATGCGAATTTATAATTTGGACATTGCCCCGGCCGGCGCACTCTTTGAACTCCGGTGAGAGGGTGGGTTGCGAAGGTGAAATTACAAGGAGTGCGGATGTGATTTATAAATAGGGGAGTGCGACGTTGACTGCTGACCGTCGATGTTTGTAAGAGGTTTTTTTCCATTAGTAGTCGCGATTATTAATACGTGCTCACGGCATAGTGGAGTGGTCGTTTGGGCACAATAAGCGTTTAGGCGTATCCTCATTGCGCAGGTTAACGCGTGTGTCCGCCGACCTAATTGTCGTCGCGCCGCGTCTAATCGGGATATGCGCCATGCGATAATTGCGACAGATTACTGCTAGCATACGTGTACAGAGGAGACACTCGTTTGCGCAATCCATTCACTGTCACAATATAATACTAGCTAAAAGACCACTTAAGCTAAACCAGGTGTTATTTGAAGTCATTTAATTGCTATCCCTTATAAAGACGCAATATAAAACCCACGTAAATAGTAACTGCAAGTAGGCATTAAAGACAGCGTCTTTTCGCTCTCGTCTAGCGTCTGTAAAGTTAGATGTTCACTGGCTTTATTACCGACACAATTGTTGCTGTTACTAATTCACTAATGAGTTATGTAGGTGTAGCGCGGGCGACATAAACGATGCATTAAGAATTGTGGCACATTAGCGCTAAAAAGTTTGTGCAGCGAAATCTGCCGTGACTTCAGTCCGGAACGAGGAGTCAATGAATTTACTGCCAACACGTGACGCTGCTCCTTCGACACCGGGTCTAACAAAAGTACGCCTTCTAAGCGGTAAAGTGAAAATTGCGTACGTGAACTGGAAGAAAAAATATTAAAAATTAATCAAGGCAACGGCCGGGGCGAGCGGAAGGGAGCACATGTGTCGACAAAAAACCGTCTCCCTCGCGCCGAGGCACGTGCGAGAGGCCGTTACGGCTCCGTTCCGCCGCCGAGTTAAAAGTTCTCTCGGACAAACAGAGGATTTGTCACAATTACAGCGGGGCGGCGCGTCCCTACTTGATTAAAACCTAAATCACGTGACGTGTTTACAGCCGCGCCGGAGGTGTTTTCAATTTGCCGACTCCTAGACTCGCTATTGGCGTTCCGGACACGTTCCGACGCACCTATCTAGGGCCGGTCGGCGTTTTGAATTTGTTGCGAATTAAATTATTGACGATCTAATCGGTCCACCCGATCTCTCTCGTTCCCTAGAGACCCCGAGCTTCACAAACACAGCGTCGAAGTCGTCAAGAGTCACGTTTCTTAATTATTTTGAAACGTTGCGCCCAAAACCCGTGGACGATTGCGACGCCTCGCTGTTTCGCCACGGTAGCTTTTCAGCCGTAAAAGGCGAAGTGAAAGAAGGAGATTAACATTTGAATTAATCGGGAGATTAAACATAATGAAAGAAAATCTCATTACGGTCCGTATAATGGCAGTGAGAAATATCTCCTGGCGAGCGGAAAGAAGAAACGGGCCGCATAAAAGAAAAGGCGAGCGCGAAGAAAATTAAAAGCTCGAACGAAATTAAAAAATGTCGAAAAAATGTAATCGACGCCGGGGCACGATTAGGGTAAAAATGCAAACAGGCGAAGGTGGGGAGGTTAGGGAGGGCGGTAAAAGTTCTCAATTAAAGAGCGGTTGCGGAAAGTCTTGTAATTAGATTTTTTTTCATCTCCTTAAATCAGCGCAGGTCGCCGCTGACACTTGCCTGTTTAATTTGTAATCGAGACTTGTTAGCTTGCGTTTTTCTTTTAATTTCATTCTCTCTTTCGCTGAGAAGTAATTGAAACGGATCGCCTGATTGATATTGAATTAGACGTTTCCCAGTAAACGGGATTACTTTCTGATTTCAAATTAGATTTGTCTGACGTCGGAAAACGATAACTACATGGCTAGAGTAACTAGTAGCGTACGCAATCAGAAAACGTACGAGACAAACATTTTTATTTATTGCACATTGATACAATATCATATAAATGTACTAAAGTATAATAGATTTTTTATTCATAAAGCTTTTCTTTCCGTACAAAATTAAAACACACGACCATTAAATTTATAACACTTTATACTCACAGACCCACACTAATTTGCTATCTTTCATTTATTACCTATTGTTACGGAAACAGACATATCCATAGAAATAAATGAAAATTAAATAACGCTTAACACTGTCATGAGTCGGTCGGTCATGAGTGATGCAGTAAAAACTTCACAAACTTGTAAGGTATTAATCTATTTTCCAAGATATGATCTATCTGTGTTCCTAGTTTAATCCAATTCCGTCCAACGGTTCACACATGATTAAGTAACAGACATCCAAACGCACACTTTACATTTACATCACATCCTTTTATGTTTATAATATTATATTAGGATAGGATTAGGCATTAGGATTAAAATAATCATTTATTGGCTGTATACCTTACAATAAACTTACAAATTATTGTACTTCAATGCGAGATGATGTTAAGTCTATGGCAACTTCTTTAAAAATATATTTACTATCGTAATATGCAAGTACATACATATATGTGATATAATATTAAACAAGTCTATAAGCTTACTTGTTAAACTTCAAAAACTTTTAGAGGAAGGTTTTTAAAACGAGGACAACCTTACCCAACCATCCCTTTGGACCCACTTCGTTTATCCCTCTTTGTTCTTTGAAATTCCCTGCTTCCCTCCCTTTTCTGCGGGATGTTAATTAATTCCCGGCTGTCCGGGCGTTAGAGCGTAATTAAACATCTCGCCTTGTAATTACTGACGCTTAAACTTGTCGGAAGTTGTCGGAAATTGCCGGGAATCGTCGAGGATTGTTGGGCTTTAAGTGGCCGGTCAGTGGGCAATTAAGCCCGCCCACGATTAAGCAATTAAGGCGGTTAGGGCGGACACTCGTTTGAGGCTTTTCCTGTTGAAAACTTTGGATTTTCGAGCTCTCCCGTTTTGTTTATAGAGGGGAGGTGGTTGTTTGCGCGTCGAGTAAGGAATAATTTCTTGATTTTGTGGGTCGGAATTTTATTCGTTTTGAGTAAATGAGCGGGTACAGCAATTTATAAAACTTTTCTTTTCAAGTTTTGATAGCATAATTCGTATAAAGATGGAGCTTTAGTCTGATTTTTAAGAGTAAAACAATCATAAGATTAAGAGCATGCCGGTTTTATAGAAGCAAGTACTATTGATTGGTTTACTCTGCATAATGTTTACCAAACCACTCTGATACGTAGAGTGATCCAGATTGATTTCTATACAACTTGATATTATAAACAAGAATTAGTTCTTAGTAATCGACAATCTTAAGATTTTTATATTTAAGCATATAATAATGATAATTAGATGAAATTTTTATGTTTCGTCTGTTTCTGACATCTTGTGGACTTGCTTTTATGTGTCACCATGCCACTTATAGAAACCAAGGGAATAGCTTTCTTATTAATGTAGTGTAGTTTTAAGAAGACATCTGTCCATTGTTCGGTTACATAGGCCTCTCTCAAGATGCGTCATTACATTGAATGCCAAAAGGTCACCTTCTCTTTCACATCTTCACCGAGTCACTTTTTTACTTTCGATGTTTGAAACGACGTTTTCGAATTGATTAAACTCTAAAACCAAACAAATGCCTATAATCGCTACAATTATGTACCATTAACACCCTGACCCGCTTCCCCAAACCGTCATAATATTAAACAATAGACCGCAGCTAATAACAGCGCCGGAAGGGTTAAGCTATTAATTAAGAACCTTGGAATCTCCTTACAAACAAGATATCATCTCCAACCCTCATTAAGGGTTGTAGGGGCAAGGCGGTAATTCAATAAAGCGGTGCAAACAGGCAGAGAAAGGGTTAATTTGCATGTCGGTGTTTGCAGGGTTAACCAGCGCTTCGTTAGGGCAGCCACTAACGGGCTAGGGGAAATTCAAGGGAAAGTTGGCCTAGGTCAGGAGTAATTAACGTCAACGCCGGCTTTCGGTAGCTCGATTTATATACAGTACATGAGAAATCATTATTAAAGAAGATTTATTATTTCATTTAGCTTACATTATTATCATTATCTGCTATATATGTACATCAGACCTTTTGGTTGATTGGAACTCTGCAATATTATGAAATAACAATATGAGCATTTATATAATACGTAAGTTATTGTGGGTCTGAGTTTGAATCCTAGCATGTTGGTAGAGTCCTATGTCGAAGGCTCGGCTGCGGCGGCACCACCGCCACACATACTTCTGCCGTAAAGCAACAGTGTGAAAACAGCTGTGTTTCGGTTTGAAGGGTGTAGTTAGGCAGACGACACTGAACGGGAGATATATCCATGTAGTCTTCAGGAGTAGCAACGCATCCAGACACAACCTCGGGTGTGGATGGCCATGGGCTGCAGAGACCACTTAACATCAGGTGGCCCGCATGCTCGTTTGCTATTTTGCTAATATATATTCAAAAATGCAACTCTAATTATTTGAAATTATAAATAGGAGAAACGAATTTAAAACACCGTCAGAATCTTGCATCGTTTAAACTTCTCCATGATGTTTTTAAAGGCAACTGACGTCCGACACTCGGCACTAAGCCCGCGTGGTGCATTATGGTCAAAATCCTTTTCATCTCATAGTTAATGACAATGCTGACGTAAGTTTAATTTTCAGATCACTACCCCTAACAGTCAGGACTACATTAAAAGCTGCAGAGACATATCAAGGTGATAACAATCAACGAGTACCTACTACTACTAAAGGTTTCACAATACCTTATAAGGTAATCATATATGTATATATAAAAAATAATTATATGCTTTATTTAAATATACCCTTAACACTCTTAAATCTTTTTTATACAAGTAGGTAGGCAAAGCGACTGCAAACAGTTTAAGAATTCCGAGGAACCGGTTATCAAGTAAATCTATAATGGAGTTGTATTGTAAACTATAATTAAAGAACTTCGTAAAATTAAAAAGAACATGTCCAAGACAAATGTATATATTCTTTCTGTTTAATTCAATACAGACATGTTTCCGAAACACGCTTCTGGGCGTGGTTCATACATTTATGATTCACTAATTTGTTGTTTGAAGGATGGTAAATTACAGTCCTCCAATTATATTAGTATTAATGAGGTCTGCCTACTATGCCTTTACACTTTTAAAGGAAATGTTGACTACACGAAATTCGAAATTTGGGGTTTAGTACAAACTGTACAAAAAATAGATTCATCGCACATAATTAATTTTGAAGTAGTCAACAAAAATGCTTAGTTAAACATACAACGATGAAGCTACTTAAATATTTTTGTATCTCTTACTCAAAAAATACTCTGAAATAAAGAAATGTAGATATAATTTACAAATATTCAATAACCCATACAATTTATACAAGTGTTTAATTAAACGACTCGCGCGTTTACAATGAACAAAAATGTTTTAACACAGATAAAAAAGGAAAAGCGGAGGGCGTTACAGATTATAAACTCTGATTAAATTCATAGACAACAGTATCATTACTGGCTGTCAGTGAGGTGTTAAAGATATTAATGATAAGTGGGCGTTTAAAACAAGCAATTATAAACACCGAGTAAACGTTTAGATTTTTTGTGAACATTTCACGCACCGTTTAATATGACTTCTTTTATTAATTGTCGGCTTTGTTTTTCTTTCATTTAGTTTGTAATGGAAGCAAAAAGGAAGAATGTATTGAAGTGGACAATTGGAATAAAAAGCATTGAAATAATATGAAGAAGGTTATTTTGAAATAAGTAATTTAATAATCCTTCTAATAATACATTATTTGTTACGGAAAACTCGTTCATAATGAACTAGATTAGCGCTTGATAAAAAATCGAATTCATTTCAATTGATCTTCCGACTGTATCACCGCGCATACTACATACGGTCTCTGGTTATACCGTAACGATGTTATTCAAACTTATGAAATGTTATGTTATGAAAGTAAAATTGCATTTCTACGGAACAACCAAACAAATAAGGAAGGGAGGTGATGAAAACAAGGTAAAAATTTTTTTAGCAACATACTTAAATAATACTTGTATGAAAGACATATGCTTATACGAATTTAATACCATTAAAATTCCCAGTCTATGAATATACGGTAACGCATTCTAGTCACGCATCCCGGTATAGGACTTTCCTTGTGCGTCTTGTTTTTATTATGCCTTAATATTTATTTCGTTCTTTTCTCCAGCTCTATTTCATATCTCCATCTCAGATTTCAATCTTTGTCTGATGGATGGTAACTACGTAAGAAACTGTTCATTTGCCAAGTACTGAGATTGACAGTATTATCTATTGCGGAAAACACGCTCCATAAAAAACACTGTTATAATTTGTTACAGAAATAACAGGCTTTGTAAAAAGGGTTGTTACATTTTCTAACTTTCAACGGCCGGCCACACAGCGAGCGTGAGCTGGATTTGATCAAGCAACGTGTAGATTGATCGGAAAGCTATTAGGTATATAGATTAGTTATTTAGAAGTAGCAAACAGCTATCGATCTGATTTTATGTGATCACTACCGTATTAGGATCCATTTTTTTACCAGAAATCTAACCTGAGGTTTGGCTCGACTTTATGTAGAAAAAGCCATGTATTTACATAGGCTAATTCCACTTATCATGAGGTAGCCTCATTGTTCGTTTGCTTCTCGATTTATATAAATACTTTTGATGATGGTAGTGTCTTGAAGGCGTCAAAGGTTCGCCGCCTCTGCAGCTGAAGGGTGTGGTTAGACAGACTATACGTGCAATGCGAGAGTAACAATATACGTAAGACTTAATATAGGACTTTAGTAATTATTCAGTCTATGAGACTATTACTATTGTAGTCTACATAAAAAATACGGCAAGTAAACGTAACTATTACATGTAATTTATAAAAAGGGCTGTTACAATTTCTAACTGTTGTATTTCGGCTGGCCACACGAGCGTGCGCTGGAGTCGATCGACCGACGCAATTTTGATTGATTACATTGCTTAGTGTAGTGTAACCAATCTTATTGAAAACTGGCATTGTGTGCCATCTAAAGGCCATCGCTGCGATCGACGCGCGGCTTGTCAAACGCTTTAAATTGAAAAAAAGGGGACAACCCTAAACAGAAACCCATAATGCCGTTGACATTTTAGATTTTGGGGAGTTATTGTACTTTTGTCGAAAAATGCTATCGCAATTTGTTATGGCTGCGCAGGAAATTGTGACGGCTCGAAGTTTCGGAAGTAGAAAGTAATGTAAAGTTCGATTGACTGAAGAATAAATATCGTATTTTAAGTTTCAAAGTTTGTTAGGGATACAAATTGCTAAGTTTGTTTATTTGAGCGGTACGTGTTCAACATTATACATCTTGAAAATTTTACGATATAAAATAATATAAATGTTGACGAAGGAAGTCTTATACATATAAAAATTAATGTTACTTCGTTTATTCCTTATACGTTTCAATACCATTCATCCCATTGCGTATAAACTGTTATTGTGTACACGCTTGAGGTCTCTGAATTAGTACAGCCATTTTATAATAGATGGCGCGGAAATTATTTCGATATAGTTTAGCCTCAGTCCGAAAGTTTGTCGTGTATGAATGTCATTACATCAGTGTGTATGTTTTGAAGAGCACGCTAAAGAATTCGCGCGAAATGGCTATATAATAGTATGAATAATAATACATTTCTGTATAAAACACGTCAATGTACAAGTGAACTAGGAGTAAAACTCTTTTACTCTTACGTCTAAATTAATTAGAATTGTTGTATCAAAATTTCTATCAAAATTAAAGAAATGATCAATCGCAAATTAATCAAATGTCAATATCAAATCAAGTGTCCATTTGTCAATCAACATATGGGTGGTTACGTCCCTGTAACTTCTCATCATACATAATCAATATTCATTGAATATATTAGACTAAATTAAAAGTAAGCATAAGCTCTCTTTCTGTAACTGTTTACGCGTAGATCAATCATAATTGCTAGAAAAATTCTGCCAAATCAAATATTCATTATCAGTGAGTCATCTCAGTCGTCAAGTGTGTGGACTTTTACTAGGGCGTACCTATAATCAAATATTTTTTTAACACGCCCGATAGAATTACTAGTAAACAGAAAATCTGTAACAAAATAAATTAAATCCAATCAATACAAAATAACTACCACACACACTGTGCTTTAAAAGGATGTCAAACTCAACTGTCGATGTTTTTTCAATCTAGTTCGACGGAGGGCTACTTTGTAAAGCAAAAAGGGGTCGTTATAATCGATTTTCGAACTTCAAACAGGATTAATTAGATAGAATTCGAACAAGTCCACTAAAAGGTTTATATGAAGCATAAAACATGTTTAAAACTTATGAAGAGTTTGAAGACATCTCGACATTTAGGTAACGGACCAAGACTTTACAAACTGTTTACATATTAGAAGTATCAAGCAATTTAACGATTTTTTATTATTAGAGTCAGTATTATGAAAGTAATACGTACCGAGTTAGTATTTTGCTATCTGTTGTATTTTAACAAATAAAATAAAAGACCGAAAGCAAACAAATGGTATTTTTGAATTACAAAGAAGGCATCGGAGAAAACAACAATTAGAATAGCCGATATTGGCGCATCGCCGCGAGCGCCCTCGCGCACCCTCACCTCCCCATTATTTTATCTAATCAAAAAGTTTTAAAGGAAAAATTATGCCGGCCTGTATTATGAGTCAACTTTCTTTTTAGGGGAACAGCGGGTATATTTTTAATAACGACTGCGTTAAAGAAAGTCATTGTACGGAATAAGGCGCCCAAATCTGATTTTTATTGCTGAAATTTTGGATCAACTTAAAATTTTTGGTGAAAAAAATTTTGTAAGTCCCTACTACATATTCTTTAATCTAACAAGAATTTCGGCAATTCGAATTACTAAATGAGATCTAGCTTCTTGACATTTGTTTTAACATGATAATATTATTCGTCATAGTATTAAAAATTGTGTGTAAATAAATCTCACCATAGGTAAGCTGAATCTGAGATTTATAAAGGTTATATAAAACAGCATTAATGCCTACTTAGAAATAATAGAAAGTCAGTTCAATTCAGGACTAAACGAACCAAAGTAGTATTTGAATAAAATTTACATCTTTATGTTATCATCAGGACATCTTTACTTAAGCCCGAAAGTTTTACACAATTAAGAAGGCGCTGGAAAAATTGTTCCGAAAAAAGAGGGTCGTGAGTGGCGGGACTCCCCAAACAGTTTCTTTACACAACGTTTTCTGTAAATACGGGATTCTTAAACATGAAGGAAAAGGAACTCTATCGTACCGCCTTAAGGTACACTTTTGTATGCATATACACTAACTCAAAACCATTTTCTTAGACAGCATTATTATTGCACACCTTGTATGCGTAAATCAGCGCTTGAGGCAAATAGCACTTTTTAAGAGAAAAAATGCAATTATATGCAGAGAAGGAATAGGGGAGCGGTTAGTGATGAGGTTGGATTTGAATTTTCTATTTCTTCATCTATGGAAATAAACGACTATTTATTTTAGTACATGGTGCTTACATCTCTGTAATCTCTAGATTGGGATGATTTAAGTTCTAAATAAACTTTACCCAAGAACAATTCATCATTTTACTAATACTCAGTTGAGAAGCGAACTCGGAATTTTCTGCTTTTTCATTATATTTGGCATTAATATCAGCACAGCAGGCGCTCCTTATCTAATGCCAGAAAAGACCCGGCTCTGCGTCGAATCATCATGTCAGCTGCTTGAATTATAACAGCGAAAGGCTTTAAATTTTAAATCCCTTGTAACTATGAACTTTTTTTTTTTGGATAGTATTGCAAACGAGCATGCACGCCACCTGATATAAAGTGGTCACTGCAGTCCATGGACATCCAAATTCAACGCCAAATCGAACGGAAGTCCTATCTGAGGTTGTACGTGAATGCATTGCTACTCCTGAGGACTAAGTTGGAATGTCTCTGGATGGTGTTTTCTGCCTAACTGCGCCCTTAAAACCGAAACACAACAGTTATCACACTGCTGCCGTACGGCAGTGCAGTGCAGGTGCAGTGGTGGTGCCGCCGCAGGCGAGCCTTCGACATAAGACTCTACCAAACTTAATTAAGGTACTAGGTGTCATATATCTAGGTGCAAAAATCTACAATTGCGTAAATTGCGTCAATTCAAAACCTAAACAGCGCAATAGACCCACAATCGAAATTCAAATAAACCTATATATTTGAATGCGAATGTTTAAAAATGGAATGATCAGGAAGCCACGTGCGGCCCGACTGACCGGCGGGAAACGCTCGAAATACAACGAATAGTTGCAAACATTGGGTCAAGGTTTCGCCTCAATGTCGTGCAACGGGACTCGAGAAAAATACGAACAAGCGTTCCTTACACGAATGTCTTCGCATTCGCGTCTGATTTATTGAGACGCGCTCGCTGATAAAAATGTTCGCGGACCAGAATGTGGTGTATGGCTGTACAGTATTTCGTTTATTCCTCGTTTTTATCTTTGAACGTTTTTGGGTACACTGGGGTACACGTCGAAAAGTTCAATAATCCAAGGGCTTATCAAGTCTGAATCCTAATTGTTTATAATAATAAAATATATATTTATCGTAAAAATTCTAACAACATGAGATATACGATATTCGGAAACACTAATTATTAACAATCAGCTCTGTACCCAATGAGAATGATTCTAATCGGACCAATAAGTTTTAAACAATTCACCAAAAATCTATTTTATTAAAAAAAAAAAATCTAACAGCATTATATATAGATTATGGCCTAAATATGATACCCATGCCCAGTAGTGGGACAGTAAAGGGTTGATGATGCAATCCGGCACAAATTGTATGGACACATTTAATGATTCGGCGTATTGAGTTTTCCACTTAGTCCGCCCGGTCCCGTGTTACTAACATAAAATTAAAATGTATGGTGGTCTTATCAAGGACATATTATGTTGTCCCAATACGCCATTTGTTTCCTGTCTTGCATTCAGCTTCAGATGCTAGAGTATTTGCTTAACACTTACACGGTTTCTAGAATATTACGCCTGAGTATAGCCAGAGTTATTCGAATAGTATAGAATAGAATAGAGTTATTTGACGACCCGTACGGCGCCGTGGTCAACGTGCGGACTGCCGTTCGGAGGGTCCTGGGTTCGATTCCCAGCGGGGC
>DWKW01001063.1:0-13695 GCA_018250115.1 Doberes anticus
GGATGCGTTGCTACTCATGAGGACTAAGTTGGAATGCCTCTTGTCCGGTGTCTTCTGCCTAACCACACCCTTCAAACTGAAACACAGCAGTTTTCATACTGCTGCTTTACGGCAGAAATAGGTGCAGCGGTGGTGCCGCCGCAGGTGAGCCTTCGACATATGACTTTACCACCATCATATATATATTATATCTTCATGTTTATACTGCATATATTGTGTGTGTGATATATTGTATCTTCATGTTTTAATTGTAACATACCCGAATTATTTAAAACAGTTTGTTTGCCACAATTTTTTGACTATAAATTATAGCTTTGTCTACAAAAATTTTACTCACTATACGATAAATGAAAATACAATTATGTATATGAAAAATTATTTGATATCATCGCATAAAGAAAAAAAAATTGATGCTTAGTACTGATATGTGTTTAATGAAAACGATTCGCCAATTTGGTTACTAAAGATAAAATTAAAGAATTTTTATCTTATTTTGATTCAAGCTACCTTTTCTTGCCGTAGGTTACAATGCCACGGCTGAGCGGAGGTAAGCCTCAGCTAGAGTTGGAAGCCGCCATGGAAGCAATTATCAGGGACATCACTAGCCCCATGTCCAGTCAGCCGAAGCCGCCTATCGTGCAGATCGTCATATACGAGTCTTCGGTTTAATGTGTTTATTTTTATTGCATAACTTAGACGGACAAAGGTGTGACAACTAAAATTTTTCCAGACAAGTAAACGAATCATAAATGACACTTTCTTTGCATTCAGCGGTTTTCTGACTTCACGATAATCTTAATAGAGCTATTACTTATGCCTCAGCACATTTTCCTCGACGCTTAAGATCACAAAAGTGATAACGTTTTTTTGTTGTTAAATAACTTTTTTTCTTGTACACCGGAGAGCTATCATTTAGCCGTTTTTCTGTTAAAACTCTTAAAAGCAAACTAAAGACAGGGCTTAGTGAGTGCTATTTATGTATAATGTTTTCAAGGTTTAAATTTGTGTATTTGTCTAAATAAGACGTTATGTTCTTACCGTATTACATCTTACAGCTATCTTTCGCCCTTCTATCTTCAAGTACTGTTATTAATAGATTCATGTTTTTTTAGTTAAGATTTTCCTGAGCCTTTCCAATAGTACCTGCCATTTTACCTATCCTTCTTTATTATAGTATATAGTATTTATTACAAAAGGGGGAAATATATCGTTTCAAAGATACTGTTCCATGGATGTGTAGAGAAGAAACGGGTATTTTCCCTAAAACGCTTCAGGTTAAATGAAAGCCTTTTTAATCATTTTCATGGTTTCTTGAGTTCAGATTCCATTTCAACCACAAGCGATGCTGTATTATGAATTGTATGGATGGTATAAATACAGTGTCTATCCCAAGTTTTTTGCACAATACTGCATGTCCAAGTTTGTTATATTTGAGTGGATTTGGAGTTGAGCTTTTACAAGACGTTAGACATTAAAGGGTGTATGGTTTTTTACATGTAACATCCAACGATGATTTTGTTATGAACATCTATGAAAGTTCATGTTTCGATTGTTTCACGCACTTAGGTAAGCAAGGATGACTTTTTACAGTAAGTAAAATTTTAAGAATACCTAAGTTGTTTAATTTTTTTAATCTAAATGGCATCGCTTGCAATATTATTCGAAATTCTCGAAAGAGCATGAGGTTTCACGACAAATATATTTAAAGAAAACATATTCGTGTAATGAATTGCCGCGGCGATCTTGTATCACAATGTGAATATCGGGTATGGTATCTTTCATTGCAATTTCATTGAATTAAATTAAATGTTTTTATATTAAATAAGTGTAATGTATTGTTAAATGTTTTAGTGATAAAATACACGGTGTATGAACACTTTCTGAACATATTCATAGTTCAACTGTCTTTGAAATTAGCTTATTAAACTTTACTGAACTTTCTGCCTGACTTATTATGTGATATTTAAATTTTGGTGAAGAACGAAATAGTCGTTCCTGATGTCTGTTACTATTATATTTTCTTTGATAAAAAGACATTGCGTATTTGCGATTAATGTAATGTGAAGAAAAATATGTGACTTGGCTATAAATGTTGATTGAATAAATGATTTGCGATTTGTAATTATGTTTTATTGAATTTTTTCACATGATTTTTATATTTTTTGTAATGCTACGATTACACTACTATCTTGAACAGTAGATATCCATTAACTATGAAGTTTATTTGGTAAAATATTTTTGTTGAAGGTTTATACATTGTAATATACTGGCCTAGACTATTTAGCCTAGATATAATGTTACGCCTACATCATCAAATATATCGACATAATCCAATATATTTCTAGGGAAAAGAAATAATATAGTCTAAGAATTTATTTAGGTAGGTTTATAACCTAGGAATGAGTTAGGTAGGAGGTACTTATTTCGTTTAACTATGCAATAAACTAAGAACGTTTCTATTTCATTACATTACTGTGCAACAGCTGATTTTATACTACGTTGAATTCTCAAAACATAAATACCTACTGTTTTCATTTGTGACCGTTGATACGCTAAACTAAACATTGCGGTATGTTACAAATAAAACTATAAAATTTTTATGTCCACTACTCTAGATACATCTGTTTGACTTTATGTCTATTTGTTCTTTCATAAACCAATGTCCGGTCGATCTAATTTCCGTTCCGTTCCGTCTAATGCAGCTTATGACGATATTTTTGTTGATATTATTAAAGAAATAGACAAGGTATGGTAAGAATATTCGATGGTATTCGAAATTATTACTGTCCGAGTGCTCGGCGCGGCTCTCCTCTCAGAGATGCGAAGGTTAAGTCCCTAGTCCACCATCCAGGCACAGTGTGGATTTTCGGACTTCACATGCGTTAGAAAACATAATGTAGAACTCACGAGCATGCAGGATTCCGTTAAGCTAGTGACAATTAAATTTCGAAATATGTGTAGTGTATGTCGGAATTTGAACCCCGATCCGCCGGAGTAACGTCACGTCATTTAGTTTTATTTTTAGTAAATTAAAACATACACGTATGATAAAAACAAAGATATTTAATGACGACCCGTATGACGCAGTGGTCAACATGTCGGGTTGCAGTTCGGAGGGACATGGGTTCGAAAGCCCATTCCAAGATGGGCAGAAATTTATATAATGAATTTCGATTTCTGTACCTGGTCTGGTGTGCGTGTCCTTTGCATCCACGACACAGGGAATCCTTTTACTGTACAGCATTATTTATTTGAAATGTTAATTATTTCGTATCTTATCTGAGGCTCTTTTATTAGGCAAATAGCTCTTCTTTTTCTTACAATGCATCGTAATTTACGTAGAAATTTAAGACTTTATAGCATTTTAAATAACCAAAATTGAAACATTTGAACACGTCGGAAAAACTGCGTTGGTTGGCAAAGTAACGATATTGCAGACGGGTGTACTTTGTTATAAAATAATGATTGGTATTGTTATGATAACAACGTTCATTAACGTTGCTATTCAACGTACTCAATTAGGTATCTGCTATGTTGAAATTAAAACACTAATTTATTACTAACATTTGAAGCACTCACTTCCCCAGTGTACGTAATATCAATAGTAATGGATGTATTATATCTCTAGAATTAATAAATCACTTTAATTAAACAAAAAATCCGTGTATTCTCCCAAACATTCATCGGTTTCCAGAAACATTTCGCGTTGAGCTGTGGGTTGCCACAATAAGCTGCGCCTTTTCATTTTATAGTGCAATAAAATATATTCCAATGTTTGTATAATATTAGTAATTTATTGTGTAAACACGCTTCCGTTGTATCGATCGCTTGAGTTGTGAGAATAACAAATACCGAATAGTGTTAACGGAACAAAATAATATTAATATTTCAATTTCTTATTGACTTTTGCGTGCTTGTTGTAAAGATGACCTACGAAATCGTTTAATATTACTAAGATTTATCGACATTGTACCATTCTGTCGCTGTCTTGGTGCTTCTCGGTGTTGATGAGAATAATATAGTACACAGAAAATATTCTAACTTAGTCCTCAAGAATGAGAACAAATCCACGTGCGACCTCAGATAGGACTTCGGTCCTATTTGAGAATAGATGTGGATGTCAATGGGCGGTAGTGACATGAGACCTGCATACTCCTTTGCTACTCATATATAATTAAAAAAATATGTATTTATAATTTTATCATTTCGATGTGTGAGACTCCGGGTTGAAGGCGCGGCGAAGAGTTGAGGTTTTATGTCCCGGGATTGATCCGATCCTATGAGCACAGCGCTAGTACTGGTGCATTTCATTAAAGCTGGCCGATAAGGGGGTTTTAGTAAGTAGAAATCCCACATACCCTTACTTGCTCCAAAAGTTTGGTTAATCAAAAGATTATAAAAATAAGATTAACCATCGTACTAACAATAAAAACTTCTAGAGCTCTACAAATTATTGTTGATACCTACTATGTATCTTACTTCATTATAAGGTTACAATTAAAGTTAAAAAAAGTATCATGTATGTAGACAAATAATTAACTTTAACGTGCTTGTTGTCAGATATAACTAATATAGAAGGCGTACTATAATCTCTGCTTCAAATCTTTTCTTTTTTCCTTTAAAGCCTGTCGCTTTTTCGGAACGTGAATAACAAAGAAGGCAAGAAGTATTTATACCGAGAATTTTTCTCAAATTCTGATGCGTCACAAAGACATAAATAAATATGTTGGTGCATAACGTAACTACGAGGAAGTGAGTCATTGAAATATTTAGTTTTAGTTTAGACTTAAATCAGTATTCTCTTGATTATAGAATCAATGGTCTTACTAAATAATGTATTAAAGGTATGTATTCGAATCTTTGCTGTCTTTTCACATTAAATTTTAACTTTATATAGTCTATATGTATAAAGTCATTACCATTTTTACCTGGTATCGTCGAGCTAAGATAGCGTCCGATCAAAAGTTTTAATTTTTATAAGACCTTTCCTGTTGTATTCGATTGCATGATTTTTACAAGGTACAATATCAATATTTTAACTTTTTAACAACAAAATTTATCTTTCCTATATACATAATAAAAATATGTACATTATTTTGTAATTACAGGGAGTTTCATAGGAATTATGAATTAAGTTTAATTGACTGAATTGGATTTTGTATGTAGTTTTAGCACCAGAAGTGGAATCAATAAAAAAACAGTAACTATATTTTAAAGTAGTGTAATAACAGCTCACTTTGCAAACCAGTAAACAATCGCTGCTATAAAGCAGCACTTACACAACAGTACTGCAGTGCTGCGTTTCGATATGTCATTAGGCAGAATATACTGTACAGAAGCCATTCAATTTAAATCCTCAGGAGTAGCAACGAACCCCCTCAGATAGAAATTTCGCCTCATTTGTGGTTAGATCCAGATGTCTATGCGCAGCAGTGACCAATATTAAGTAGCTGGATGCTCGCTTATTACTACTTTTATATAAAAAAAACAACATCAGGCGGCGTAGGTACATACTTATTTGGCTTTAATAAAAAGAACAGTTAAGGGGCAGATTAATTTTGAAAGGGTGTCATCTTGAGAAGAATGATTGGCATATGATGGAATAACTGTGGAGTTACAAGAATTATTTGTTGTAGGTATTTTAACATATGGAACGCCCGTGAGAATTCGTATTACTTTTCACGTGCGAGAAAATGGGAGCAGTAGTAGTCTTAAAATAAAATACCTGTAAGAGTATCCACTGAAATATTTAGATGGGCCTTGAATAAACAAGTTTAAATTCAAATAACGTAAAAACGGCATTCATTTTGACATCGTTTCATATGAATGAAAATATTGAAAAGGTATAATATTTTACGATTCTAATATGGTATTGATAAACACTAAAATAATCTACTGCCTCAATCAAAGCTCAGATATGAACCTACTCGATATTTCTTTTAAAATTGTAAATTATTATTTATTGTTACTGTCTCTTACATTGAAGTAGCAGAGGACTAGTACTCAAGCTGCCAGAAATTAGGTGGTCACTGCAGCCCATTGACATTCACATCCAACCTTAAATACCTATCCTAGCCATAGAAGTTCTATCTGACGATGTATCTGGGTTCGTAGCTACCCCTAAGGATTAGTTAGGAACGCCTACTGTCCATCGTAGTCTGCCTAACAACACCTAACCCTTTAAACCGAAACACAGCTGCTTAATACTGCTGTTTTGCCCCAAGTGAGCCTTTGATTTATGACTACTTACTACCACCACCACTACTACTACTTAACTACCACCGTTAAGATTGTTATGTACCTACCTATCTATTTGTTGTACTTAAAACGGATAGGTCAAAAAAAAGAAATAGAAAAGATTGTAGAATCAAATCAAATAATGAAACAAACAGAAAAGTCTCATATCTAAAGCCGGTAACACGTTGGCAACATATCCTGCATCACTGGTGTTGATACGAGTATGTATTAGTTATATTTACGATTATTGTAACTAATACGCTCAGGCGTTCACGTTTTCGTCGCTATCCTTTTACAAAGTAAGTTACGCTTTAGGCTTGAGTAAAAAAGTAGTGACCCGGGGCGATTCGATAATTTTTTTATAAATAAAGAGAAACGATTTGGCGAGATTAGAACAAGAACAGTAGTATTGTTTTACATGTGATTTTTGGCACGCGAATAAGCCTCACAACCGTATCGGCCTGATTATTCGCTTTCTACGATACGTAGCTTTTGGCTCGCTAGCGTCGAGACTACTGGCCTCCAGCGTCTCCGGTCTGCCGGGGCCGATTGTCTCTAGGAGACTGCATCTCGTAGTTTGGCGATGAACCTAGGCCTAGGTTTTGGCAATGATTCGCCGACCGTGCCATGCTAGCTAATGTTTCCAGGGTTGGCCAGATGGTTCTGTTTTAACTGTCAGGACACGCCCTGACAGCACTCTTAGAAGGATCTCAAAAATTGCGCTTTTTTATATAAGTAGTCAAAATGGCGTAGTCGGTATTTTAAAAAAAGGAAAACAGTCTGGAAACAAGGAAGAAGCTCACAACGAGATCAAGGTACGCGTCGATTCCTTTACAACTTCCTTGTGATTTTCTTTTGCAAATGATAACATAATTTAACATGAGAATAAAAAAATAATAGTAAATTTCAAGGTTTGATTGTTCGCATAAAAATCTATGATTTTGAAGCAAAGGATCATAATAACTAATATCTGGGGAGGGTCGGGGTTCGAATCCCTGCAAAAAAAAATCTGTCTTATTAAATACTGAGATTTATATAACTTGTTACAATTGTTTGCAAGGGTGTGACCTACTTACTGAATGGATTTGGGTTCGACAGCACATCAAGGCGTGCCAGTACAAATGTAGAGTGCATTAGCGTTTCATTCAACTTCGTTTCGCAAATAGTCTATTCACTCCATCACCCGATATCACTACTGCTATATTTGGACACTGATATTATTTGACTAAAGTATAAGCGCATAATGGATGTCACTTTTATGGAAATATGATAATGTTGAAAGAAGTCAAATTAACATGCAGTTCACCTGATGGTAAGTGGTCATTGCAGCCGATGGACATGCACATCCAACTTCAATCCTTTCCAAAAGGATCTTTGAAATGATTCTAAATGAAACACAGCAGGTCGAGTTCTTCTGTTTTCCGGCAGACATAGATAGATACAGCGGTCTTGATACTACATGCTATATCATTGTCTGCCACCGTCAAATTGAAATGAATGTTGAGACATTTCTCGGTATTTCTCGGAATCGGTAGACTATAATAATGGAACTGTATTTCCTAATTACATTCTACAGTTTTCATTACCAGGAATTAATGAGCATATTTTGTACCGTTAATACTTATAATTATTATTAGATCAATATCAATTAAAATTAATTTACGGTTTATATTTTTAACCCAAGTCATAAAATTGCCATATTCAAATATATTCCCAAAATCTTTGGTGATACGAGTTCGATGGTAACTCTACAACCTACACCTACATACATGCGCAAATAGTAATGATTACATGACTGGTTCCGCACCCATAAATTAAAGTTTGGCTTCACTTTAAAAGGGGCGCTTTGTACAGCAAAGAGGAATCTGGACGTAGTGATATCTTAGTGGTTAAGAATCTCGGCCCCGCTTCGGTGGGTCAAGGTTAAAATCCCGGCACGCACCTCGAGAAATAGTCTCGAAATATAGTCTTTACTAAATTTTCGAAGTGATGTGCGTATTATAAATTAATTATCACTCTCTTTAATACTGAAGGAAAACATCGTGAAGAAACCTGCATGCCTGAGAGTTCTCCGTAATGTTCTAATAGGCATGTGAAGTCCGCCAATTCGCATTTGGCCAGTGTAGTGGACTATGGCTCTCTCATCTCTGAGAGGAATCCAGTGCTCAGTAGTGGGTTGGTAGTGATGTACTACACGTACAATAATCACACTTTCAACGAAAAATACAGAAGATGACTGCATAAATTATTATTCTTATCATGGTGGTACTAACGCATAGAGTAAACTGTTAAAATATGTTTTAATTATTTGCGTACGCATGGGAGAGTTTTTTTCGAAGTACAAGTACTTTATTTAATTTATAGGGAAGAGGAATAAATCTGTAGTAACAGGTGCGTGATCGAGGCAGGTGTTGAAACATCAAAGATTTCATTGGATTGAAAAACAAACACTCAACATGTACAGTGCATGTAACGATAACAAGAGGTAGTAAGTTATCAGCACTTCATCACAAGATTTTTACAATTTTCTGACCCGATCAGTTTGTGACACTTTAACCGAATTTAAGAACGAGGAGGTTCTCTTAAAGAAGAGAACGTAGGTTCTCCAAAAAGGAGTTGGTTCGTCAGCTTTATCTTTTTATAATAATATCCTTTATATATAGTTGTTGAATTACATTATACATTACATTCTTATAGAATTTCAAGATTGCCGAATTACAATTACCTACTTTGGTATTAACGGGATGTTTACCACGATTCACATCATTTTGGAGTTCCCGATATGCCTGCTCTGATGCGTGGACATGACATGACACCGTACAATACTAATTCTAAATCTGTTTTTAGATTATGAAAAAGTGCGACAATTTTTTTTTATGGCGTCTACCTAATAACATTAACTAAGCTATCGTATTACTTTCTATTAACATTTTCGTAGTTTGATAGTAGTTTAATAGTTTACTTATAATGATTTGTTAAAGGCAGATTATCTCTGTATCTCGTCATCATTAGGAATTCCGTTATGCAATCAAAATGTTCCTCATTCGAATCGGAAGGGAAAACTAATTTAAACTTATGGTATGTACCTGTGCACAGTAATTGGTTTCTCAATCAACAGAGTCGAGGCAATTCACGCTGTTGTTGTCAACTTCCTGTGCCAAATATTTTGCATTCTTAGCGAAGCGAAACTCACGGCAGTCGCAGATAATATTAAAATAACCATTCCTAAATGACCATTGTGCGAGGCAGTAAATACCCTGATTTACAGCGCACTTTGAGCAGACATCTTGAAAGACGAGCATTGTAAACAGTTTGAAAATTAGTTCGCGGTATGATTGGAACTCGACTTCAGCGTAGACGTAGTATTGATAATATATTTTATCTTTCGATTCATACAGCTCGGATTGACATGCGTATGTTATAGTTCTTGGTTATGCTGTAATCACAACGTCGTCTAAGATTTTTTGTTCTTTTAATCACTTGTTAGGTAAAATGAAATGAAATATCGCAACACTAATCACATGTCAAAAAATTCCATATTTTATTGTTCACTTTTAATAGTGAAAATTTAAGTTTTATTTTATGTTTTATATGTAATCTTTTCTCAAATTTGGCAGGAATTACTCTTTCTGTTTGAAGATTTTTTGGATTTCGTAAATAAGAGTGCAATCTAAATTGTTGTAATTTATTCTTAGTTTACATTAATGTTATTTATTACTTAGCTAAACTCGAAGCAGTTTGTAAACTCGTATTCACTTAGTGCAGAATATTGTAAAAATAGCTATGTTTTAAATACCTTTCATATATAATTACACCGCATAGTGGGCAGGTGAGTTTATATTGTTTATCCCACTTACAGCAAAGCAATGTTACACATTATCTTGTGCATAAAATCCTTATGAAACAGTTATAGTTTTTAGAGGTTTGAAAATTATTGTATCGACAGCGTTTATTGATTGAACAGTTTCATTTGAACGATACAGAACGGAATTCCTTTGGTTACGGGACCCTAAAAATTGAGGTGGAGATTCTTAAACATTACCTATATTTCTTAACTATCACTCATTAAATCTGGAAACCACATACATATAAACAAAATACATATAAACCAAAACAAGAAACATTCCAGATTAGTTCACAAGGTTAGTGAGAGGATTTGGTTGGATTTACTGGCTATATTGATACGTTACATAGGTAACGCTATATTACTATTCACCACAATTGCCAAGTGGCCAAGACTTCGCACAGGCATATAGGTTTCACAAATATGATTTCTTATGCATAGAAGCACGTAATAGTTTTCTATTATGCCCATAACTTCTAAACATTACAGAGATTCGAACCTGGGCCTACCGGAGCGTGAGGAAGATTTAATAACCCTTTCTCTATAACTATGCGAAAATATGACTTGACCACGGTCATTAAGTTAAAAGCGAAAGCGTCACATCTGTCAACAGAGGCAGAAATCAATCTCGGCGTTGATCGCTTGATAGTGTGATGGGAGTGTCATCTGTAATTAAGTAGGGTGCGCCTAAATTGCCGTAATTGGACTATGTGTGTACCTACGTGACTCGTATAAGGACTGATATATACGTTATTTTATTATATTAAAGTCTATTCAAACAGGCACACCAAACAAACAAACAGGCCACATTCCATCAGGTGGCCAGTAGCCTCGTATTAGAGGAGTTGTCAACTTTCTGATAGCCTTACAAAAGTGGTAGTAGAGTCTTATGTCGAAGGCACCACCGGTACTCCTATTTCGACCATAAAGCAGCAGCGTCAGTATGTCAAAACTGAGCATTGCCGTGTTTGGGTTTGAAGGCCGTTTTTAGACAAATGAGACCTCCTTAACTTAGTTTTAAAAAGTAGCAACGCATCCACGTACGACCGATTTGAAATTGGAAGTGGGTGTCTATGGGCTTTGTTTTCCATGACTTTTGAGCTCGTTCACTACTTCAGAATTTTATATTAGTAAAGGAGCAGCAAATGAGCATGCAGCCCACCTGTTGTTAAGTTTTCACTACAGCCCATGCGCCTCTCAAATAGGTCTGAAATACCTGAGGTTGTACGTGGATGTGTTGCTACTCATAAGGATTATGCCTAACCAAACCCTTCAAATCGAAACAGACTCACACTGATGCTTTACAGAAATAACAGCTGCAGCGGTAGTGCCGCCACAGGGGAACCCTCGACATAAGACTCTACCACCATCAAAGCAATCTTTAATGTAAAACAGCTTTATTCAGCAATGATTACTGCAGTTTTCTTGAACAGAAAGGGTAGGTACCTGATTGATTGTTCGTCTCCGTGATTTGTATCAAAAGAGTTATTAGAATGTAATACATATTTTAAATGTTTAATTGTTATTGAATTAGAATGAAATAAAGTTTTAATACGTGTTTTTCTGCAGATTATCAGTTAAATTGTTGTGAGTCTACAAAAAAAAACAAAAACAAAATTGTTTGTAATGAAAGCAATTGTTTACTGTTATGATCGATTGATACATTTTATATTGAAAATCTTTTAGAGTAGAGCTAACCGGTTTAACCTTCTGTAACCCGAGAGAGTTTAAGATTGAACCATCTATCTTCGTACGTTAGCTTCGACGTCAAGCTTTGTCCAGTGCAGATTAAGTGTTAATTTTAATTAAAAGTTTCTCATGAGGCACTTTTGAACAAAAAGTAAATTAGTCGCAGCACGTAGCGTGGAATTAATTTAATTACAAGCTTCGACTGGACTTCACGTGTATATTACTTTTCTTCACTTTATTAGAAAATTTTGTTTATTTGTCTGTATTCAACTTTTGTAATTATTAGATGTTACAATATGCTGCCGTTATAATCGTCTACAAAAGAGGGAGCATTTTAATATTAAAAGAGTAGAAGACGACTAAAGTCCTATACGCCTCCTGTCCGTTATAATCTGAATAACCGCAACCTTCAAAGAGAAGCACAGTAGTGCTAACCGTTGCTACGTGGCGGAAATATGTATGTGTAGTGGTGGTACCGCCGCGGTTGATTCTCCGATACGAATCAATCAAATAAATTGAAAACGAATTTCTTAACGATTAATTAAGTTTCACCAGTTCATTTCTAATAAAAAACATGATTTTAACTACGATCAGACATTTAAATAAGTTCTATCTCATCAAGATCGAGAACATTGTTACAATGTTAAGTGGTAGGTATCTACTTCAATCTTTGTACGGAAGGTAAGAAAACAACGAGGATTGGCCAAATGATATCTAGTCTAAGCGAATATGATAACCCGTATGTCACAACATGCCATTATTATTACAAGTTATCTCAAAATACAAGTAGGTATGCAAAGTTAATAAGCGTATTTGTTCACATAAGCTAAGAGAAATGTAGCGGAATTTGGCAACTGAATCCATTCTGCTATAATATGTAGTTACTGGTATGAACCGGGTGTTTGTGACTCGGCGATGTGACAAATTCTGAATATATGAAAAAAGTTCGTCTTGAAGTTGCGGTCAGATAGATTCCATATCTTATATATTAGAATAGATTCAAGTACTATATATACATTAGCTTTTTATTCCTTTCGTTCTTCTACTTTAACATTTTTGTACCTAAACATGGACATTCTTAACAAATTAATGTACTATTCAAACTGAACTGATAGTTCAGATGGTTGCCCTCTACGTACAGTATAATAATTATAACAGTATTACAGAAAAAAATACCTTAGTACACATTATTTTCTCGAAATTATAGTTTATACTTCTTTACTAGCCTACAAGGTGTCGTAACACGCATGAAAATTTGCCACTAATGATCACCCATATAACTGACACTGCGCCAGTTACATTTATTACTTGATTAGCTTCTACCCCCGGCTTCGCTCGCGTTGAACAACAAAAATAAGTAATTTTGAATTCTATCAATTTAAAACGATAAAATGCAGAGTTCTAGTTGTAAGTTTTTCCATCCGGTGCAAAAATGTGTAAATTTCGGGCATTAGACACACGCGAACAGGCGGCTACATATTGTAGTTGACCGTGAGAGAAGCATTTCTAAGTGCACCCCTGCTATAGGATATATATGTACATATATATTTTATTATAAACAACTCGAAGCAGCGAGTAATAACTAAAACAATAAATTGGCACCAAACCTCAAAAATTTTAATAGTTTTAGTATTGCTTTTAAATGACAGAACAAAATAACATGAAATATACAAAAATTCAAAACGCCTGAAGCTATAGTCAATAAGATATTAATTTGAAGGTTTTGAAGTTTGCAGATTTTCTTTTTTTTTTATAAACTATCTAAACAAACATAAAGTTTCCTATGTAGGTTAGGTTTAAAGAACTTTATTCCCAAATAAGACTTTACTATGTCCTTTCTAATACCTGTAAGAATATGTGTACAAAGTTTCATGATAATCGGTTGAGTAGTTTTGGCGTGAAAGCGTAACAAACAAACTTACATT
>DWKW01001064.1:0-13692 GCA_018250115.1 Doberes anticus
TTCCGGTGGGTCTGAAACCAAATCTCATCATCTAATTGTCAGCATCAACCAGCAATTTTTCTAACTTTGCGGTGATGGAAAACCTCGTGAAGAAACTTGCACGCCTGAAAGTGGTCCACGATGTTCCTAAAAGTATGAGAGGCTCACCAATCCCAACTTGGCCATCATGTTGAACTATAGCCTCATACCGTCTCGCCTCTAAGACGAACCCTGTGTCCAGCTATGGAACAGTAATAGGTTGATGACGATTCTGCAATACTACTCATGTTACTGCCTCCAATATTTTAACCTACTACATAAGTATTGTGTCCACTTAACATTGATAGTTAACCATGTCTGATAGTGAACGCAATTTGCGTGTGATATAGAGATAATAACGCATTAAATGCGTTTCTTTTATCACGCTTTTCCGCTGTAATTGCGTATATGATCCTCGAGGGCCATTCAATGTCAATCATAGATAAAACGTTGCAAAAAGTATCTAGAACTGCTACATAAATACAGTAGTCTAACATACAATAGCTGTTGAGGTTTCTCTGAATTTAACCAGAAATAGTTTGACAAATTTATCAGAAAACAATAATTAGGTTTATTACGTAAAACGTGGGTCCAAAATCAATCAATCAATTTATTAAGGAAAACGCTCAAAGAAACCACTTACCAACATAATGACAACATCCGTCGAACATGGCTGGTACTTTAACAGTCTACTGAATCTCAGTGTCCGCTGAGCCATAGTGAGAGGTCCCACGGGACGAGATACATGGATGAGCGGAGAGGGTGGAGGAAGCGGCGGCGGTGTCGACGTTGGAGGAGCATATCTCCGAACTGTCTCTAATGGCACCGTCCTAGCAACCAACGAGTCACTTCCAACAGAATTTGCACTGCCGCTAAACATATTCATCAGATCACCGATAGAACCACCGCCGCTTGAACCGTTGTAACAACGAAGCTTGTCCAAGTCCGTTAAGCTTGAACCGCGACGAACCCTTAAACGCGAACCGGTAACATTTGAACGATTCACAAAACTTTGATCGCATCGCACATCAACCTCGCTGGCCGCCTGGCCCTTGCGTCTCCCGACCATTTTCACAGGCCTGAAAGAAGTTTGTGAAAAGTCAACGCACCACAGCGTTCGTTGTACGAATACAACTGAACGATAACACCTGATGTGAAACTAATTTGCATGCAAATGACTGATAGATGCGCGCGCGACGCAATTATTAGGGCCACGGTCGCCCGCAGGATACCGATATCGCGTCCTCGTATGCTTCCGTCGCCATCGCGTGTACAATGTTGTCAAGCCCTGATCTTATTCGAATTGCTGCTGTGTATTTATCATTTTTTGTAAGTTGGATCAGGTGTGCGCACGACACAGAGTCTGTTTGCGAACTGACTGAATAAGTGCGTGGCTTGTGTGCGTAGTTAGAACAACTCAGTTGAACTAATGAGGTGATCGGGTTCAAAGGCGTCATGGCAGTCCGCGGGTGGCACCACTTAACGAATAGAAGCCCACCCCGGGACGTTGGAAATAGAGGATAATTTCTTATAAAGTCTTGTCATACGATCACTTCATACGCAATGCTACGACTCGAGTTCACTAATTTTTATACTTTACAATAAATTACAAATACGTTTATTCCACAAAATATAAGAAATGATAAATAAACATGTATTTAACCATTAACCTAAAATGATTTCATTAAAGTACGTTCAGTTATACAAATCTCATGCTTACAATACATTACACGAAAAACTATGCCTAAACCAAGGGAAAAGAACCTTCAAAGGAAATTTTTTATCAGATAAGCTTACTCGAGCGTATAACAAATTATTTTCACGACCACACTTTCAGATCAGTTGAACACAATTTGCTGCGTACTATTATAAGTTAAACGTACTAAACATGCTGAAACTATTTTAATAACGAAAGAACTGGCCCGAAGTGAAGCAATCAAAGATCTTATCTCGAATGTGCGGCTTCTATGGCCGTCTGAAACTGTTGACGTCAATGAGCCTGTTATCTTTAAATAACCTATAATAAGCTATCCACGTCTGTCTGTTTGTCCGCATTGTTCTTCTTAACTATTTGAAGCGATTTTCACTTTCATTTAGACAATATAACGTTCTAACTTAAATTTGCGAAGCTGGGGTGGGTCGGTAGTTTTACATTTAATACAAAGTTAGAGCTTGTATAAGGAACTTGATAAGTAAATAACATTAAGAAGATGACGTAAGTAAATCCTGTTTTTAGGACACTTACTTAGTTGTAATATCTTATAAATTTGAAAGAAGATTTGAAGACTTACTTCCCAAAATATTTTATTCTTTAACTCACACGATTTAAAAAATTATATATATTTTTTAAACTGTTTTAAATAAAGTAAATACAGACAAACGAGAGCGACGCAGTAAATTACAACGCATTAAAAAATTAATACTACTTGCCTTTTAATACTTCAAATTTTTGGACGAAGATTGTAAGAAGGTAACAAAAGTAACTTTTGTATGTTTAAGGTCCTAAACATCAATTTATTTGGTTTGTCAATAAACTGTTACAGTCAATCGATAACCTTTATCTCATACTAGGTCGGAACGGAGTAACGCACTCGTAGAAGCTTTTTCGTATTCCCCAGCGGTTGGTCGCGTTACGACCGCTGCGCGCAGCGGGACAAGGTTCCGCAGTCTGTCTCTATATGCGTTTGTCTTGTTGCGAAATAGTTTCATATATTGTCATAGACTTATAAGACTTCGGGATAGTTTAGTAAAGAGAAACAGTTGTTTGTTCTGATTTCTAGTATCACATAAAAACGATTCTTCAGTGGTTCTTCATTTAGGCGCAGGTGAATCGTGTACCTTGCTACGGATACAGACTTTATGAATAATGCCAAATTTTTTCACGTCTTGTAGATTTGTGAATAACAAACAATGTCTATTCGCCTAAAAAATTATTACAATTAACCTGTATCGCTTCACTCAATTTAAAGCTATGCCATTTCAACTGGAAGCTTAAACCTAGTACCGAGTTATCATGTTTGTAAATCACAAACTACAATTGTATCCTTTTTTAATCCATATACATATTATTAAGCTGAAAACTTTACCGAGAACATTATGTAGTCGTATTACATCGGTAGCTAAAAACACATAATATTATGGAGTTACGGAAATACTCGAGAATGACTACCCTGTCGGAGAAATGTCCTTACCTATTCTTATAACCTTACCTCACAAACATGATACTGTTATGTACCATAAAAACGGTACCTGCTGCGCCTGCGATAGGTATCATTCGATAAACTGTCAATTGATTTTAATGCCTTACGATCACCGAGGTCAGATCTGTTAAGCAGATTGTTATGAGACTCTCGTGTCACATTTGACTGTGCCAAAATAATAAAAATTTACGAACGAACCTCGACCATCACTTATTTATGTGTAATAGATACGTTATAATGTTATAGTTATCTGTAAATTAGAGATTTGGTACATTTAAATATGTAATTTACAAAATATAAGCAGTCATAATAATATCTCGTGTTTGAAAATCTTGAAATATTTAAATACCACGAGTTTTAATTTCAGAGGTTAAAATTAACGATTTAAGTAAAAACAACAGTATCGAAGAGACTTGATATTTTGGTTTAGTTGCTTAGTAAAAAAGGTAAAGTTACCATGGAAAATAAGTGACTAAACGTTTTTAAATAAAATTGCGAATGTTACTTTTATATATCTACCTTATTAGATGATTATGAAATTCACATGTAAGATTTTAATTTTTTTTTGGTAAAAGTATTACTGTACACTTCTATAATTGTCTGTTATCTTAAATATTATTCTTACCTATAAATTGAAACGTCCAATCCGCAAAGGTCACAATATTAATTCTCCATGATAAAAAAACAGTCAAAACATTAAAAAATATAAAGTTGTTGACGACGAAATCAGATATAGAAATTAAATAATACGAAAATAAATATTTTAAAAACCAATCAATAAAAACTTAATCGAAAAAAAACAAAACGTGTGTACAAAGACAACTAAAACATATATTACGTAAAAAAATAAATTAAATTAAAAACACTTGATAAATTAAACAATTTTCGCGAGGTAATAGAAATTATTATAAAAAAGTCTGATTTCGTCGTCTGTAATTGGAAAATCACTCACGTTTAGCTGCATCACGATTTTGTTGTACGCTCGATGCCACCGCTGCTTCGGCGTCAGTTTCGGCTGCTCGGGTTGGAAGTCCAATGGTTCCTCTTCCTGTCTTTCTTGGTCCTCGGGAAACACGTCCTCTTCCTGATACTGCTCATCGGATTCTTGGAACTGATCTTGGTCAACAAACTTCTCGTCGTCTCTAAAAGCTTCGTCTTGATCTTGAAGATCGTCAGGATATTCGTTGGCAGCATCGTCAAAAGAGTCACGAGCCTCGTGGAATTTTTTTGGTTCGGGAACCTCATGATACGTTGTACGCTCCTCTTTGAACGTAACTTTTGATTTGTCCGTTATTGGTTCTGCAAAAAAGTTAAGTTACCATTTAATATCGCATATTCTCGTATATTATTTTCTCGTAAATATCGGCCACTCGTTTAAGTTTCGTAAGGTAAATAAATTAATACCACAAACTTTGAAATTCTTGTATGTGCATAGTACACCTTTTAACCGTTGAGCATCATAAAGCAATGTAAATGCATCACTTATAAAAAAAAATACTATAAATGTAAAGTTCATCTAACTGTAATTTTTGTTCCGACCATTCAATCGTTAATACATTTATTATGTTATTTTCATAGTTAAATAAAAAACAAAAATAAATTTCTCACCTTCCTGTGTTGAAGGAATACGTTTTTCGTCATAATGAAATGAACTTTGCGAAGTTTTTCGATCAAGCACTGATGGCGTTTGACTGTGATAACTGTCAACTGAAGGCTTTCTCACTTGTGAACCATTTCTTGAAGGAGAAGCTTTTTGCATAATAGAACTAGGCTCCTCCGCCATATGTTCTTCCTCTGCAACGTCTTCGTGGATGGTATCATGTGCGAAATCATCATCACGATACCTATCCAAAGACGTTCTATCGACGCGATCTACTTGATCAATTTCAGTCTTATTGTACTCGTCCTCGTAGGCACTTTCGTCAAAACTCGACGGGGGATCCGGGGCATCAGGTAGCGTTCTAGTTCGACGCACTGATGGTCTCTGTATAGATTCTTGTCTTCTTAATGACGGTGTGCGTGGTAACGACGCCGGTGAAGATGTCGTCACAGTTGACGTACTGACTGGCTGCAACACTTCAGGGACGGAAGATGTAATGGCAATTGTTGTTGTACCAGGGAGTGATGAGGCTGGAGCTGCAGCCGAAGTAAATTGAGCACTTGGAGCAATTGTGGCTGTGGTAGCCGTCGCAGTTTGACTCATGGCTGGAGCACCAACAGCCGCTGCGGCAGCACCAAAGAAGCTACCTAGCTTCTTAGCACCTCCAGCAAACATTGAGCCTAAAGTAGCTGCACCGGTTAAAACGGTGGCTTGGAGCTGTTGTGCTGGCGGTATTTGTGATTGTTGCTGCTGTGGCTGTTGCTGTTGTTTTTGTTGCAGTTGTTGCAGATGTTGTTCCTGTTGTCTTTGAGCATCACTTATAATGCCTTGTTGCTGGTTTTGTTGTAGAGATGATTGCTGCTGTTGATAATCCTGCTGTAATTGATCTTGTTGTTGTGATCGTTGCTGATCATATTGTTGATCATACTGCTGCTGATCGTACTGACTTTGTTGCTCATATGACTGCTGGTCAAGTTTCAGTTGATCGTACTGTTGTTGTTGGTCATACCGCTGCTCATCATGCTGTTGCTGATCATACTGATGTTGATTATACTGCTGTTGATCATACTTTTGTTGATCATATTGCTGTTGGTCGTATTGTTGATCTTCATACTGCTGTTGTTGTCCATACGGTTTTTGTTGTTCATACTGCTTTTCATCGTATTGTTGTTGGTCATACTGCTTTTCACCATACTGTTCCTGTTCGTATTGATTTTGATCATATGATTGATCATCGTATTTCTGTTCATCGTGCTGTTGATGATCATACTGCTTTTGATCGTATCGCTGTTGGTCGTATTGTTTTTGATCGTACTGTTCATGGTCGAGCTGTTTTTGTTCATATTGCTGTTGCTCGTACTGTTCTTGATCGTACCGTTTTTGATCATACCCTGTTTGGTCAAATTGTTTTTCATCGTATTGTTGTTGGTCATATTTTTGTTCCTCGTGCTGCTGCTGACCATGCTTATCTTGGTCATATAGTTGTTGATCATACTGCTTTTGGTCATATTGTTGATCTTCAAACTGCCGCTGTTGTTCATATGGCTTTTGTTGTTCATACTGCTTTTCTTGGTCGTGTTGTTTTTGTTGATCGTATTGCTGCTGTTGAAAGTTTTGTTTTTCGTTTTGTTGAAGGTGTTGTTGTTCTTGCTGTCTTTGCTGCTGTTTATGTTCTTGGTGTTGAAAGTTACTAAACGGTGTCCTTTCATTTTTGTATTGTTGATCCTGTTGCTTTTGAAAGTTATAATCTGTTTTTTGGTCCACCAATTGATTCTTATCTTTTAAATAGGTTTGATCTTGCTGTTCAAATTTCAAAAACTGTTGTTTTTCTTCATACGTTGAATCGTACTGACGGTATGTTTCCTCCTTATATATGTCTTGTTTACTCGTTACTGTTGGCTGTATATATGATGGGGTTGTTGCATGTAAAGACTTAACTGTAGATTCCTCTACACTTGTCGTAGTATAAGAAAATTGTGTCATGGTATCCGTCTCATCCCAAGTCGATTTTTGAGCTGGAATGTTAAAAAATAATTTTAATATATTAACCGTGAATCGGTCGTACCAGTCATTGAATAATTCACACGACATATTTAAGTGAATAAAATCACAAACTGATTTATTTATAGGACAGCGCGCGAATGTAAGCGGAAGTTTTTATCATGTCAGTCGGAAGCGAGTGGTCAACAGACGAACTACTAAAAAGACTAATCGAATTTATACCTAAAGAACGAATTTATATTTAAGCTTATCGCGTTACCGAATTGGTTCTCGATATAGCAGCACGGTGCGGGATGGGGAACGGTTAACGTGACTTTGCGCGTCTGCCTCAGCCGTCTCAATAAACATCGCTTACCGTTTAGGTAAGCGAAGTTTACTTATAAAAAGATGTTATTATATTTTAAAAACATTTATTTTTATTTATTGCAACAAAAAATACATACAACGAGAAATTTACATTAAAACTATTTTTAGGTAATTGAGAGGTAAAAAGAGGTGATCCAGGGTAACCTGACATGGGATTATAATCCCAAGCAGAGCTGTTTTTCAGCAACCCGAAGGGGGTTACGATGTTAGGCGGGCGTAGTAGAACGATTTTAACCAAACCTCTTACTGTCTTAATAAAAAGTGGAACCAATAATACTTTGAAATAATAAGTGAACTAAATAAGGATATTATGAAAATTGTTTTTTAGAGAAATAATTACCAGCTGCTGCAGGAGGAGTGGCGTGGGGTGTCTCATCAAAGAATGGTTGCATTCCATCCTCATCGTAACTGAAACAATATATTTTTATAATTTTACAGGATTAGGTACCGAGCATGCGGGCCACCTGATGTTAAGTGGTTACTGCAGCAAAAGGACAATCCCACGTGAAATATATGCGAAGGTTTATCTGAGATTGTACTTGAATGCGTTGCTCTCCCTGTATTTCGGATTAAAGGGTGTAGTTAGGCCTCAATGGACCGAAGGCATTCTGGATGTTGGTAAATGTGTGTGGGTGTATGTATATAAATACTAAATTAAGATTGAGATTTAGATTAGTCAGAAATAGTTCAGTTTTAATCAGTGATTGATTAAGAATCACGAACTCCTGCTGCGGTGGGTCGGGATTCAAATCCCGGCGTGCATCTCTAGCTTTTCTAAATTATTTATATTTATTGCTAAATCGTGTGTCTTAAGGAAACTTGTTTATCTGAGAGTTCTTTATAATGTTCTCAGAGGCATGTTAAGCCCGCCAACCCGTTCTAGGCCAACGTGATGTACTGTTGACTAAACCCTATTATATCTAAAAGGAGATCTTTTCTCAATAGTGGAACAGTAATGGATTGATGATGATGATGTTCATTTCAATCAAAGGTTAAGAATATTGAAAATGTTTGTACAAATAATAACGCTTCACACTCACAGCCCCACAGTAGGTTTTAACCTGTGTCTCGGGTGCCATCGACACACACAGAAAAATGCACAATAACACAGTAAGACAAATAAATAAAAAAATTACGTTTCACACTCATAGCCCCACAGTAGGATTTTTATCCTGTGTCGTGGGTGCCATGGACACATGCAGAAACAAACACACAAACACCCAGACCAAGTACAGAAATCTAAATTCATCATTCAAAATTTCTGCCCCTCTAGGAATCGAACCCAGGACCCTGTGAACGACAGACCGAACATTTCCCACGGTGCCATATGGGTCGTCAAAACGAATGAATTAAATTCTGTCCTATTGTATCAATTACATTATTTGCAAAATCTTTTTTTTTTACCGAATTACCTGGCACTATAATTGGTGTCTTGGTATTGGTCGACGGCAGTGTCCTTATACTGCTGTTGGTATCCGAAGTCGTAACCGTAACTCACGTCTGGTACGGTTTTTTCGGCTTCTAAAAAAAGTCTTATATTAGAGAAATGACACTGACTTGTAGGTAGGCCTTATGTTTATTGGTCACTAGACCTCTAACGTGTAGGTCATCTGGTGTTTAGTGGCGACTACAAGCCATGCCACATCCAAAAATAAAACTGAAGTCTCATCTAGATTGTACGCAGATGTGTGGTGATCGTTGCTACTCCTGATTGCAAGCAATGCTTGTTGCAGTAGAAATGAAAGGAACGTGATGCCGCAAGCGACCCCTGGACTTAAGGATCTAAGCTAACTTTAATATTTTTTTTAAATACCGTCTATGAATTTTATAATGGTTCATTGTAGTACCGTACTTCATAACATCTTATGTATAGAGCACCTCACAAAATATATCTTGTGGAGTAAACTGATGCATAATGCATTTGGGCTGCTATTTACAATTACCAAAAGTTTTAATTATATTTATCACTTCAAACTACTTAGACAACACGATATCTTCGATATAGGGAATACCGAAAATCCATTTAAATTGACTACCACCTCGTTGTAGGGAATCCTCTGAAAGTGGATAAAACTAATATGGCGTTCAGTGGTGGTAAACCACTGAACGCCATATTTGGATTTCATTCCATAGATACCATGAATATTTTTTATACTTAGGACATTTGCAATACAGAAGTTAATAACTCGTAGGCTTTGCCATTTACTCGTCTGACGCCATTTTTGAAGAACCAAATGTAGATAATTAAAGGGGAACTTGGAACCAGTTGGATGTTTCACTGTTTACAACAGCAAAGTAAACAGTCACGTACGTTAAGCCACGTACCAAATTTATTCCCTTAGCATATTATGTATCCTAGATAGGTAGTATTCATTGAAATATCTACGGTTGTAGCTATACTGCTGGGTGCGTGCGCGTGCGTTCAATTTACTGCTCCAATACGGAATACTCCAAGAGCTCTCCTTAAAAACCAGCAACGAATTGGCGACTCTACTGGTGTTGCTCGTGTCTATAGGCGACGGTGATCACTTACCATCGGGTGGCCCGTCTGCCTGGTTGCTTAGGTTTAGTAAATAAAAAAAAACGCGTTTGTCCGTGTTTACTGTCTGTCTGTTTATCCGTCCAAAAGGTCTTCGACAAAGTTTGTAATTATATTATTTACTTATAACCACCCTACTATCCCGGTTTTAATTTCATAGCTATGTAGTTCGCTAACGATCTAGTGCAAGCGTGGCTGAAAGTGAAACACACCAAATTAATTTCCATCTCACTGACCTGATGAGTAAGGCACGTGTGTGTGCGTAAGCGCCGACTGCGCGGAATGCGAAGGCGCGGCATACGCTGCCTGCGGCGCGGGCGTGGTATACGCTGTCTGCGGCGCGGGCGTGGTATATGCTGTATGCGGCGCGGGCGTGGTGTACGCTGTTAACGGCGCGGGGGCTGGCGGAGTGGGCTGCACGCGTGGCATGTGCGGCGGCCGCGGCAACTTGCGTCCACGCCGGCCGCCGCTCGTCCAGCTCGACTCGCTGCCCGGCGGCAGCGGCAACGCCCGCCCGCGCTTCGGTGTCGATGATGGCGTTGCTGTAATGTTCATTGTTGGAGTAAGTGTTCGGTCTGTTACGTCGACCGTGCCGACATCGCGGAATGATGGGGTCATGACATACATGCAAGTCTTTTGTCTTCTTTGGTCTCAAACTCATGCGCTAGTCAGTTTAATTTATAAAGATTCGGGTAGACTGTTTCCTTACAATTTCTTTTTTGAAAATCACAGTTCGCGATACTTCAAAAGAGTTTTTTAGTTGACGACTGAGCACGAAACTGGATGGTGACGTTTAAACAGTACCCGCATGGGTTAGATAATGTAGATAGAGTAATTCTCCACATTTTTTTGTATTTTAACTTGATTTTGTATTATCAATATAGATTTTTATTATTAGTTAACAAGATTATGCAATGTGTGGCCTTCGCGCTGCTTAGCCGCTAATATAAAGAAGCTCGTGTAAAAGTATATTATTAATTAGATATTACCTGGTAAACTGGCCGCGGTACGTCGCGGCCGTGGCCTATAGGGCGCCATCTCATTGTAGTCAGAATAACGAGACGAAGGTGGTAACTGTAAAAGAATAACAATTACTCACACCATATTACTGACAACTTACTATAGTAACATGAGTAGATCGGTCAGAGACCTAAAGTCTAAGAGCCCAAAATTCTATGACCTATTTTTCAAGGTTAACAACCAATCTTTTCTATACCAACCAATCTTTTGTCTAGTATACAAATGTATATGCTGCTGAAGCTAGTAAAATAAAATTATCATAGGGCACTTAGTTTAATTTTTTTTTAATCCATTTTTTATCGACCTTTTAAATGTTATTTAACAGAAAACATTTAGTTTTTTTATTTGTCTCTTTATTTTTCTAAGAATTTGTCGAAAATGACACAGAAAGTGCTAAACAGATTTGAATTGAACTTTCACATTTTAAACCCAAATGGTTTGACTATTTTATTACGCAAATTTTAGACTGTGATATGTTTGAACAAGATCGGTAATGTAGAACCAGAGATATAGTTTGACCTCTCTAGTGCATAGGCCGTAATATACGAGGGAGGTCAATTGAAATAGTGTTTTTTCACTTATATAGGATCGGATATAGATAGGATAGTCTAGTACAATATTTAACCGGTCATAATGATAGTCAAGCTCGATGGTTTTCCGCTACTAAATAAAGCCACAGCTCACCTGTTTAGGCGGCATTTGGGGCAGTTGGACAACGGACGAGCGTCGCTTGTTGACGATATTTTCGTACTCTGTGGGCGTAAGGCCGCACTCATCGTACAAGTACCGGCCATCCCACTGGGTTTCGTAAGGAGGGTACGGGTAGCTACTCGTGTCGTAGTACTCTTCGTAGCTGGGCTGATGCGAGATGTGTGGATGGTCCCTGTATATAGACATTACTTTATTCCTACTTACCGACGAAATTAATACGAAATATCAAACATTGTGACGTAATATGAAAGCTAATACGAAGTTAGCGTCCACGGTGAGCATTTAAGATATAATGCTAGGTTTGATAATTAGCAAATCCGTCTGGAACCGTGTAATACTATATGAAAAAGCGTAGTCTCTCAGCAGTTGCGAGGCAATGCCCTGGCCCCAGAAATATTAAAAGAACTTGTAGGGCGCGTCATCGCTTAAGCCGTTCCGTTTGATTATGAACTTTGTTGACGCGAAAGTCTTTAGAACACGGACGCTACGCACAAAATCAATATTTTTTTTTAATGAAACTGTCAAAAGAGTCACAGTTAGCAAAATAGGAAAAAGTGCACAGTTTATTGTGGAAATGATTTAGTTCGCTTGATGTCTGGTTTCTTCTTTAATTTTTATTGAAAAAAACATATCGAAATTTTGAATATTTAAACACTGGGCTGCGTAGTCAGTGATATTTACGAGTATACAGTTACAAGATTTATCGCGTGCAATAGTATTCGTGTTCTAAACGCTTTGCAGGCATCTATGCAAAACTAAATCAGCATTTATGTTTGAGGCTATAACAATCAGCTTTAAAGTTTAAAAACAAAGGAAAGAGAATTATATATTGTTACAGAAGAATTTACAGAAAAAATGATAACAAGTTTTGTTACAAAATAGCATAGCGAACTAACGATGTTATCTATGAACAAACTTTGTAAATCATTGTCACCAAAATAGCAGATCTATTCTCATAGCAGTGTTCATACCTGTAGATTCTTTAATTTCTTATTTCCTATGAATTAGTCGAGTGGATTATAGCAATAAAGCGATTTACCTAATATGAGTGCTAGTCGTGTAAGGATCGAATCCGTACCCCATCCCATCGTCGTACAGAGTGTTCTGACGCTCTAGACTTGGCCTTCGTTGTTCTTCTGTAAAATGTGATCTATTAAAACTGAATCTTTTATTATCTATTTTAAAGGGATAGCAAACGGGCATGTAGGACCTGCTGTTAAGTTTTTTTTTTTATCTTAACGGAATAGCAAACGAGCATGAAGGCCACCTGATGTTAAGTGGTCACTGCAGCCCATGGACATCCACATAAAACCTCAACTAGGACGGGGGTCCTATCTGAGGTCGTATGTGGATGCGTTGCAACTCATGAGGACTAAGTTGGAATGCCTCTTGTCCGGTGTCCCCTGCCTAACCTGCTTAGTGGTAGGAGTACAATAATAAAAATGATATTTAAATACTTTCAGTGCATGAAGTCGTTCGCAATGTATGTATGCTGCCAATTACAATTAATTAATGTTGACTAATTAATTAAAAATAAAATTATACGCCAATCAAACGGATATTACTGTCTGGTCGTGTCTAGAACAGTATAAGGTCAATAAATATCCAAGTTAAATTTTTATTGTGGCAGAGTTTTACGTCGAAGTCTCACCTAAGGTGGCACAAACGGTGAACCTATTTATGCCGTAAACCAGCAATGTTAGCACTGTTTTGGTTCGGTTTTGAGGGTGTGGTTAGGCAGAAGACACTAGACAAGAGGCGTTTCAACTTAGACCTCGAGAGTAGCAACGCTGGATGCATCCATTGCTGGATCCATATCCATGGACTACAATGACCACTTAACACCAGGTGGCCCGCAGGCAAGCCCTCGATATAAGACTCTACCACGATCTAAGTTATTTAAGTTATTGTTAAGTAATTATCACTTTAACGATCTATGAAGAGACGGAACAAGGGCGGCCTACGATAATGACGTCATTAGCGCGGTATTGTAGAAAAATTATACCCGTTTGAGAAGGAAAGTGAGCTCTGGTAATGTTTTAATGAGTTAACGTGAAAGAATAGCCGCGAACCAATGGTACTGACTGTGTAAGTATCTTAAGACAGTACGCGAGCGGACGAAAAAAAAAATTCTTCTGCGGTAAAGCAGCAGCGTGAACTCTGATACGTCTCGGTTTGAAGGGTGTCAGATGATTAAACTGGACAGGCGTTGAAAGGTGTGGTCAGGCAGGACGCTT
>DWKW01001065.1:0-13689 GCA_018250115.1 Doberes anticus
AGCTTTGGCTGTGCAGTAGTTAAGACATATTTGCATAATAAAATTAAACTATTTATCAGATTGGTTAGAAAATTGTGGTAAGATTTGGACTTCTGCTTAGCTTTGATTTATGATTTTGGACAGGCCGTTAGAAACAAATTAAGCCCAATAAAGATAGCAATGACCATTATGGGCAATTTCCTCTAATATCCTGGAGTTAGACTTGGCAAATTCAATTTAGAGATATTGCGATATTCAATTGGACACAAGTCGTAATCAATTTCCTATACTAACTCTCGAACCTAATTCCACTTTACTAAATGTCATGTTCGATAAAATTAGGGTAAGAATATTTAATATACGAAAGGAATATTCCAACACGAAATATACCTGGAGGACATAATTAAATTTATGGAACATTTGCCGCAGTGTAAATAATTCATACGTTTCATAAATGTATTTATTTAGATTTCCTTTTTAAATCATACTCATATACACAGATTTGTTACCATTTAAGTACATACTTTATTATAAATGAACAGATCAAAGCAAAACCTACTCACTAACTGGTACCCATATTTTACGCATAATATATTATGATAAAAACTTCTGTCTGTTCCCTACTTCCTAAGAAAAATGTGAGGGGAGAAAAAAAGAACGATTTTTTTTCGTAAGTATCCCTAGTTTACCAGGAACTAAAGATTGGTTTATTACTAAATTTTAATTTAACAATGAAATTAAATAAAATTTATTAAGTTCAAAGTTCTACCTCATTACCATTTAGGAGTAAGTAATAAAAAAAACACTTATACAAATACCTTATTAATAAAATTGTAAACTAAATACCGGTTTGTAATGTTATTTCTTACCAATTTTCTATTGGTAAGTAATAATTTCTACAAAAAAAAAATCTACGATGCGGTGGTGTCGTGTAACTCTACCACTATTACTAAAATAACGCCATATTCTCAAATTTGTTAAAACGAAAACAAATGCCTAAAAATTTACCGAATTTTATATGATGACATTCAACAAATAAAGCGTTTCGTGTCCTCTCACTTAATGAGAACACGTATAAAAGTTTTCACTGAAAACACTCTGTGGGAATTTTTACATGCTCGCTTCAGTGCATCGAAAATTTTCAACTAAAGCGAAGTTTTAACGAAATTATAAAAAGGTTACGAGCTAGCAGTTTGCATACGAATTGTTTTAAATGGCTGTACGAATCCGACAAAAAACTGATATTAAATGTGCCATTTCGAAATGAAATAAATGTACAACACTTGAATATTTAAATAACAACTTCAAAATTAAATGTAGTATCGTTTTAATTTTAATTTAAGCAAAGTTGCTATGCGTATCTTTTCGTTTTTTCTGTTAGTTCTTCAAAAGTACAGAACGGATTTTGATTCGATTTGATCCAATTAAATATATTAGTTACCTTGAACATTTATTGTAGATTGGAGTTGCGCTTTACATCATATCATTAAAATGAATACATTTGAAGATAGGTATCACAAATTTTAAATTAAGCGCAAAATAAAAATAAAAATGCTAGAAGTGGTTAAATCCGAAATTTGTGTCAAAAAATAAATAAGTTTGAAACTTGATTCGTATTACGATAAAATAAATATGTAAATAACTGAAGAGAATAATATTATGAACAGTTTAAGTATTTTCTTATTAAACGCAATTTTCGTAAAATTATGTGTGCTGGATTAACACATAGGGTACTTTTTATTTTGGTAATGTGTTTCCAAAGGATAATACGAGTAGTTCAACTTGCGCTAGCGCTAAAAAAATGCAGTTTGAATTTAAAAAAGTTTTATTAATTAGCTTTAATTGGTCTTGCTTCGTTCGTCTATCTATATCTGTCTGTTATTGTAATAATTTGCGTACAAAATGTTACAATTATGGACATTACACAAATTATCTTACACTAATTTAATTCTTGTCAATTTAATATAGTGAAATATCTAGTAGGTTATATGCGATGATTAATTGGGAAAATCTAGAAATTAATGTTTATGGAGTTCATATTTATAATGACTTATATAAAAATTACGTAACAATTTATCAAAATTCAAAGTATTTAACTACATTTAATAATTTGTTACATTAAGAAACTGTAACACGTAATACGTACGTACATACGTAATATAGAGTTAAGTTAAATTCATACTTGAGTAAACATTTATATGAAAATCTTATAGGTTTGCCAACAAAGCGTGAGAAAGCGTAACTCATACGGAAACCTAATTAGGAAGTCAAACAGACGCGCCGCAGCCACGAAATTTAATTAGAGTTCTCAAGATAAGACTTCTAGGCGACGTCGAAAACAAAGTGTACTGTTTAAAATTTATAAAAATTGTCCTACACAATTCTCAAAAATAACATGCTTGTTCCCGGGAAAATGCCAAAAGCAGACCAACTGCGTGAAAACGCAAAGTTCATCATTCCGACCATAGGCATGTGTTCAAAATTAAAAGGACGAATGTACCTATTTATTATGTGCGTTTTATTTCATCTGTGTATATAAAAATGAATGTTTGTATGTTCATCCACCGTGCGTTTCTGAGCTCTTGATCAGATTGTGATGAAACTTCAAGTTATTGTCTGCACACCCGGGAAGCTTTCTAACATAGTACGAGTTCCTACATTTATTTCATACAGTTCATCGTAAAGATTAACATTTGATACGCATTAGACCTGGGTGACAAATTTGGAGACCACCCAAACAAAATTGCGGCCAAAGACTGGTACATAATAAACGAAAGTTGTGCCTTGCACAGGATTAAGGAGACTACTAGGAATGAACATACGAAGGAACTAAAATGCTTACTGCCTCCTCTTTTTAGTATTAAATTGTATTAACCAATGTACACGAACAATTATTAAAGTTTTGGAAAACAGCGGTAAAGGTGTTCCCTTACCAATAACGAGATTAGAGGAAACAAACAAGAAAGTAAGAAGATCTGTACGCTTAATTCCATGTTCAAGAAAAATTGGAGATAACCCGGATCACAAATGGACGCCTTTTACCCTATTTTTTTTTCCTAAGTATTTACGAAATAGTTCTCCTAATAACAAAACTCATTTTTCTAATTCCTATGAAAATTTAGGACGCCACCGTTTAAATTAATCAACTTTTGCAAAAAATACAAAAATCGACTACATAACTAAAAGCATGAATTTATCTTATCAAGGAGTTTAATTTTATTTAGTGTTGGAGTCATCATTAATCCGTTGTTGTCCCACTACTGGGCACTGGTTACCTCTCAGCGAAGACAGGGTTTAGGCTATAGTCCACCACGCTTGCGAAGTGCGGGTTGGCGGACTTCACATACAATTTTTAAACTCTGTGCCAATCCAAACGACAGGCTAAATCACAACTTATTGGCACAGACTACCTTAATCAGTTTATTCAATCACAACAAGATTATACTTTTTTAAGTCTGCAAAATGTCTATCTAGTCCGTCGTTTTAATGCAATAGTAAAACGAATATAGTAATACATTTCATTGCTACTAAAATACATATATTCTTTAATTGTACTTGAAGTCAGTGTTTTTTCACATCTTAGTATAGAATATATAAAAACCCTTGGTTCGAATCCGTTTCACCTTTTAGTGATTCTGGTAATTCCGCTGAACTTTGTTGAAGGTAAGTTTCAACGCTGACAACTATGTTTGTGTTTGTACCTACTTGCTGCTACCTTTAGCTGTTCTGCTCATATCAGGGAGGTGAACTTGGGTAATTTTTACACTAGCTTTACTGTGAGTAATGGGATTTTACTTCAAACGATGTTGATATTTACAAAACATAACAAAATAATGTATAACTTCAATGCTCTGATTCGGTCAAAGCCTTTGTCGTAAAGTATATAAAGTTTACAGTTTTCTTAATTTTATTTCATATCTCGAATCATGAAGAGTCGCAATCGCAATTAGACACAGCACCATCCACTCTGGCCGTGCAGTTGTGCCTATAAAAATTTTGCTCTGACCTGTAGGTAACATAATTTTTTGGACCATCAAACCACGGGCCCTTTAAATTGCAGACTGACAAGAATATCAATGTTGCCATATGCGTCGTAGGGCGTTCCAACTTTGTCTATTATATAATAAATCGTCATTTAGCTCAAGTCATAAAATTCTATATTAGATAGCAGGACTTTGGTAAGTAGTTGTTTCTCTCTCTCAATAGAAAATAAATTTAACCTACAATCTTTCATCATAATATACATAGTATTGACAAAAGTCAGAAATAATTGGTGTTTATTGGTTTTGAACACCTCTAGGATATGGTTGACAGAGATTAAATAACAGGTGGAAAAAACTCTCGGTACTTTTGTTGTTAAATGTATGAACCAATTTTAGTCCCCTCAGTAGGTTCTTTTAAGAGTGGTGCAATTTCACAAAATTACATGTCTTACCGCATCTAACTTAATCTTTATAATCTTCTACTAAATTAAACCTTATTGCAGCTCAACCTTCTACAGACACAGATGCAAATAACAAGACGTGGGTGGAAACAGTACATTGGCGCTTAGCCATGTCATATTAAGGCGTCTATAAACTTTCATAATACTGGCTTACCAAAACACATTATCTGTGTAACTAGAGTTTTATATTTATTGCGTAGTTATATCATCCTAATAACTTTAGGTAAGTGCATGGTTTTTTTCATGTCTGTTACCGCTACACGCTGGTATTTATTATTAGTAGGGTCGATGGTAGTTATGTTAGATCACCGCTTCACACTTGGAATGGACTCTGTTCTACAAAGTACTCTTTAATAATTTCTGACCTATGACTAATTTCAAACTAAACGTCAAGTAAATTATGGTAGCTTTTTTTCAAAGTTTTGACTACGTAAACCTATTTTTTAGGATCGGAATATGTAAGAATTCGCCGAAGCAACAGCAAGTTACAGTAAATAAATGACAGAGACAGCTAGCTTGCTCAATTTTTAAATAATGCTTTCAGAAATTTGACGACCTGTATGTCGCAGACGTGACTTTCTGCCATTTAAAAGGCTCTGGGTTCGGTTCCCAGCCGAACAGAAATTTGAATTATGACATAAGATTTCTGTTTCTGATCTGGTTATATATGTTCCTGTCTGTATGTGTGAGTGTGAAGTTTTAAAAAATTTGATCAATTTAAGAGTCAGCAATAAAAGTAATTTTAATATGCCGTTTGGATTAATTGTACAGGAGTTGGGTACCTATATTTTCCTAACAAAAAACCTGTAAATACTTAAATTATGCATCGTTGGGTATTCATTTCTATAACTAAAATATCCACCTACGATATTAAAGTTAATATATAAGCAGCTTGTAATAACAATTCTTCATACTTACCTTATAACCTTACTATTTTTTACATACAATTCTCTCGTTTTTTTTACAGATTTTACCATTATTCCTGCTTTTTATTCCCATCAAAGCTTTCGCTGTACCGGCGGAATGCAGGGAATTGTTAATTGACCGGGGAAATGGAGTTGCAGTTTTCTCATTTACATTTGTATATATGTAGATGGAATAGAAACGAGTTCTGCTATTGTTTTTTAAATAATTGCTTAAAATTATGTGTGTGGTTTACATGCTTGTACGTTTAATGAATTGTTTGATTGTGTTCATTTTACGCTGACTGTACAAAGTAACGTTTATCTCCCGTACTTTATTGAATCCTCATAACTTGTTTCCCATAGGCTGTAAAAGCTTCCTTAATGATGGATTACCACGCCCTAGTAATCAAAGCTTGGTCGCCATCTTGTAAATTAGCAGGGGTTGAGTTACTTGTACCACGGCCCTGTATGGGCTGTAACGCAGTTACTACAAAATAAATACAATTTTTTTTTAGCACCTTATGTTTATAATCACTAAAGACGTAATTTCAAGTATTTGCACCTCTTAATACACCAGGTGCTAATGCTGAGCTTTATTTTGTAAAATTTTATAAAAGCTTTACTTTGGTCTATTTACAAAAATCTTTGTAGAATAGAATCAAGTAGAATTAGAAGTGTTTGAAAGAGTCTATCGTGTAAGTGAATTAGACACAAAATATACTGTACAGTTTTTATTAACGTAAATTTAAGATAAAAAACGCCTGAAATAAATATAATTTTGTTAAATGAGTGCGTTGATCAACTTACTGGAGGGGCTTCTGTGTAATAATAATATTTCTTAAACACAGTGAAGGTATAATCAGATTTTGACATTATTTACGTCGAATATCCTAATGTAAAGCGTCAAAATTGTATTATTTAGTTCACGAAAATTTCAATACTGTGCTATTGAGATTGTAAAAAAAAAATTAGGATTTAAATTAGATGTTAGAAAGTTGAGGTAAAGCTTTAGTTACTGAAGAACTCTTTAATAATTTTATTAATTTTATTGATTTTAGTTAATTAAAAAAAATTACAAAATTTTTCGGTCAGATAATTTTCTAAATAATTCAACGTTAAGTTCCTTTATTTAAAGGGTTACAAAACAAGCTCGAATCCAGTGCTTTGTGGAAAATAAAGTTGTAACAGGATTGCAAAATTGCGTGAACTCTGCGTCGGTTTGCGGGGCAATTTAGTTAGTTCATTCCCGTTCGTCGGAACGTGGTTTTGCTGATAACGGTTTTTAAACTGGCGCCAAATACACCACAGTTTTCTATGTTGTTAACAAAGAAACCTTAAGAGAAATTATTAAATAAGTATTTAAAGTAGACCATAAAATTACACAACATTTTACCCCGAGTGAAATTTTCTATGCTTCAACACTTAGTATAAGTATGTATAAGTATGGTAATAATACCTCGTATAGGTATATAAAGAAAATATCATTTATATTCGTGTATTATTATATTATATTCGTAATCATTATTAAAACCACACTTTAATGATAATACTGTTAAACTCTATAAACAGTCAACTTTTCGATAACCTTCGTTTAACTTCGTGCACAAAAAATCCATTTAAAACGCTAAAAGACCAAAAATCGTTCAAGCCACAAAATAAATTTAACACGCGCACGAAATAACGTAACGGAATAATTATTTATAGGATGGATACAGTTTTCCGAGAGTGAAAAAAATTATGGAAAGCTTTTCATCGACATGTTTTATGTTGATTATTCATTCGATAAATAAAATAAATAATAAATGTGCATTCTACAACAATTATTTCAAATGTTCAAGAATTTGCTTTGTAAAAAATACGTTCCTAGAATGTATTGATGTTCCTTGTTAAGTTAAAAGCAGAACCACGAAGTTGAAAGAAGATACCATTCCGTGAAAACCAACCTTATACAGTTTTATGCCGTAAAACAGCAAGACATTCACAACTATCTTTGCCTTTGAGTATGGCAGCAGGCTGCAACTAAATAACCAGACATGCATCAGACTAATCAGATAGTGCATGCAGTGATCATTTAATATAAGTATTTAGTTCCTTTAGTTATAGTGATGGTATAGCTATGAAGCTTATGTCGAAGACTCGTCTGAAGCGCCGCAACTGTTGCACCTATTTCTGCCGTGAAGCAGCAGTACGCCGCGCGCCGCACCGCAATAATGCGGTCACACCTTGAAAACTGAGAACTAAGTTGAAATGCCTTCTGTCTGTCTTCTGCGGAACAGTGCCTGTCAAACCGAAATAAAGCAGTTCACAAAATAACACTGCCGCATACCGCTTTATAGCAGGTATAGAACCTAGGCATCACTTAGGCGTGCCTTTGAAATAAGACTGCCAAGAATAAAACACATTTCAGTTTTTCATAGTATAAATTAAAATATTTGACTATCCGTATTGTCTATACGAACGTCGGTTTTAATCACCTCATTGTTCAGACAAGTACACGGAACATTATTGTCGTGATAGTGGCAAGTTGTGTAGCTAATACAACTGCTAATTAAGTTAAAACTTTCAGTAGATCTGGCATGAACGTTAATGTCTTAATCGAATTTGCTCTACGCAGTCTACTTACTACAGTTGTATAGGCGATGACGAATCTTGATCCTTTTGTGTGGCCCTTCCTATGCGGATATGGATATTGCAATTAAAGTAAATATTTATTCTATTTTTATGTACCTTCTAGTTATGAAGAGGTTCGAAGGTCGAATTATAAGTGTACATTTCGTCGATGTTCATCGTCAAGTTATTATTGTCACACTTTTTACCACGAGTGTCTTCTCAAAGATTCTTCTATTATAAAAAAAAAGTATGTATATATATATCTCTGTAACTTATAACACAAATATCAGATTGTTATGATTTTTTTAAAAGTATCGTTGGTAGGTACTTAACAATAAAAACAAATCAGTCTACGTGTCAGCCTAGGAAGTGAATGGGAGAGGGATTAAGAAATATAGCGTAATTTGTTTAGGTCACATTAGGTATGCAATATTTTCATAATATGGTTCTGTATCCATATTAAAATGCGTTTATTTTTGTGGTACACTTTACGAAATAATTATCAAACCTCTTGTTTTGAAATTTAACAATGGATTAATATATGTATGTTGTGTTTTCAAGAGTAAAACATTAGTTTTACTCATGAAACTAGATAAATGTACTTGTCTGTGAATTGAAGTATTTCATTGTCAACGGATATATGTATCTCTCTGCTATTGGTCATTAGCTTTTTATGTTATTAAAATAGCAAATGAACACGCAGGCCACTTGATATTAAATGTTCACTGCAGCCCATGGACATCCACGTAAAACTTCAACTATGACGAATGTTCTATCGGAGGTCGTATGTGGATGCGTTGGTACTCATGAGGACTAAGTTGGAGTGCCTATTGTCTGTTGTTTTCTACCCAACCACACTTTAAACCGAAACACAGCAGTTCTCACATTGCTGCTTTACTACAGAAATAAGTGCTGCGGTGTTGCCGCCGCAGGCGAACCTTCGACATAAGACTCTACCACCGTTAAAGCTTTGTTTTTGATAAGTTCATTTCCAGTCCAACATCTTTACTAGCTTTTTTATTTATTATCATAATATATATTTAGTAAACGTATCAATAAAACCCTACGACCTATGTAAAAATCTTTTAATTTTGGATTTATCGAAACAGTTTAAAACTTTAGAACGTAAACTGCATTGACAAACCGGTACGTTCTATTTATTTTACTTCAAGACGTACTCAACACGTAAATACAAGTTCCTATTAAACAAGGAAAACATTCGAATGAGTACAGTGCTATATCTAACTGCCTTTAAGGGTTGATAATATCAATCGCAATACAAAAGCCGTGGTGATACGCTACATTGAAACGCGATAAGAGCCCAACGTCGTCTTACTGTCGCATTATGATAAAACTGGATAGGGATCTGGTAATAACAGGAAGTCGTCTTTATTATTCAGAAACAGTAAAAAAATTGTTTTCGTTGATAACATCAACAAAAAGTTCAATATAAATCTTGTCAATGACTTAATACTTACTCAGGTGACAGATATTGACTTATCTTTTGACAGTTTATGTAAATTTATAACTGTACTTAGACGGGTTTTTAGCAAGTGTAGTATTTTAGGGTAAGCTTTTTTATATTTTTTTTTACAATATTTATTGTAAAGCAAACGAGTTCGCAGGCTACCTGATGTTAAGTGGTCACTACAGCCCATTAACGTCCGCATTCAACTTTATATAGGTGCGTGGATGCGTTGCTACTCCCGAGGTCTATGTGTCGAGTCGACGTGAGGTGAAGTACGATTGGTGAACACATTTAGCCTTTAAAAACATTGTAGAATTCGTGCATACAGGTTTCCTCACGACGTTTTCATGTACCACGAAACAAGTGTTAATTCGTGTCGTCAAATATGCACATAGCTTTGAGAAATTCGATGTGATGGCTCTGGATTTGAATGCTGTATCCAAATCCAGAGCCGCCGCAGTGGGAGACCGATTTAAAACCACCAGGTTATCACTGTCTGTAATGTGAAATTGTTGTGAGGCATTTACAGGCTGATTTAAAGCCTGAGCTGACCCTAATGATGCCAGTGTGATTACAATCGACTTATGTTAATTTGTTACATTAGTTTAGTTAAAGTTCTGCAAACAACTTTAAAATGTTAAAAGAATCGCGTAATTAATAAGAATTAATGGACATTAAAGGTAAATTCACCTCAGGTAAAAATATTCGCGTTTGATAACGTTTCTCTACTAAGCCGATTTGGTTATAAATGAAGCCTAATACAGGCCACGGACCTCTCGTTAACACTTAAACCAGTTACAACTCGTTACATGTAGGTTTGAATTAATAATTCCTTGTCGTTAATTTTGATTAGTTTGCGAATCCATTGTGATGCCAAAGTATGCTCCACGCCTTGTACATTTACAGACTGTTAGACATTTTATTAAATTTCGAGAAATTCCAAATCGTTAGATGAATCAGAATTCTTCATAGATATGAAGACTTTTCTTTATTCACAAAAGAACATAACTTGATAGAATGTGAATCAGATATTATTGAAATACAGTTTTTGAATAACCCCTGAAATATGATATCGCGACATTTATAAAACTTTTCGTATTTTATTGCAAGAGCTTTATTTACTTTATCGACTCAGCTGTCGAAATGAATTTAAATGTTCAAAACAGACAAAAATAACTTTCGGCCTAGACATTTAAAACTTATGTATAATTATATGTCAAATCTTAAAGGTGTAAATCTTAGACTACCAGCATTCAATTAAAGCTTATATTAACATATAATTTTAATTTTAACAAGATAATAATTAAAATATAATAAATGGGATCTTGTTTATTATATTTATTTATCTAGCTTTCTCTTATTTAAACAGGTCCTTGTCATTTAGATCAATTTTAGCATTGTTAAATGCCAAATTGTATATTTGTTCGATACATTTAGCGTATTTAGGACTTTACTTGGACATTTTAAAAAGGGTTTTAAATAAATATAGTAACACTATTTATATATACTGTTTCACGAACATTATTAGAAGGTTATAAAAGTAAAGCCTTTAGGCAATTTTTTTTTACATTTTAAAGGTGTAACATTTTGGATGGTATTTAAAGCTCATAAAAAACCATGTCCAACCGCAATTATCCGATATCCGAAGATATCCTAAGTCCTATCCTCTCCTCTCCTTGCTATTCCTGAATTTTAAGTTGAAATGCCTCCTGTATGGTGTATTGTGCCTATATCTTTCAAACAAAAACTCAACTGTGCTTAGTTCTTAACAGACCGTCGAAACACTGAGATATCGAGACACACAAAATTTACACGTAAAGTTGTCTGGTTGTAAGACGTCTGAACAGAAGCGTGGGATTTAAAACTTGTACCCTTACTTGACATAGGTATCGCCCTCGGGGACCGGTAAGTTATAGATTACCCAGAATACATACCTACATAGCATTTTCTATAGTTTTTATGTAAAACAATTGTATGGTCGTGCTGTTGAATTTAGAAAAGAAATGCGATTACGTATTTGTAAAATAGTACACAATTCGTGAGTTTGGAAAATTGTCAAATAATGTATGCATCCAAAGAAAATATGACAAATTGGACGAACAATTTTTAAAGTTCATAAGTAGTTTTTTTTTTACACCTATTTTTACTAGGGACACTAGATTTACATGTCGCTCTCATGGGAGTATTCCTCAAATTATACTGTTCTTGTATTAGACCTTAGATTTGAAAATAATATATATTTTTGGTATAAATCTGTATAAATATCCAGGCTTTGGTATAAATCTGCAACTAAATATACGAATATTTTAAGTAAATTTCTTAATGTGAGAACTGTTGTGTTTCGGTTCGAAGGCTGTAGTTAGGCAGAAGACAATGGACAGGAGGCATTCCAACTCAGTCCTCTGGAGTAGCTACGCAGCATACAAGCTCAGATAGGACTTCCGTCCTAGTTGAGGTTTGATGTGGATGACTACTTAACATCAGGTGGCCTGCATGCTCGTTTGCTATTCCGTTTGAATATTTTTTTTTTTTAAATAGTGAGTTTAATTTTTTTTATTGCTCTTTATTATTTGCTTCTTTAAACATATTTATCGGTTTATTAATAAAATTAATAGGTAGTAAATAGGGGTGAATCAGTCTCTTAAAATGTATGTTTATTTATCTGTGTAAATACTGAATGTTTATTTGCTCCTACTTATATAAAGTTTAAAACATTGAGGAATATAGGCTATTATGCCTGATATTACGCCTAATTAAAGAAATGTTTTAACTATGCAGCGTACGTCAATTTTTTTTTGTATATAAATACAATAATTTAATCTAAATTAGGAAGTCTGTAAGTATTTACTTAATTCTTCAGTAATTTGATCATATTTTGAATAGTAGTTCACAAGAACCGAGAAAACGGCAGAAATAATAGAAACGTACTACTTTTTTTTCTACTGCAACTATGAGGAGACTGCTATCCTGAAAAATCCTATGAAATGTTAAATATGAAAAATCACACGATAACGTGTAACAAGAAATAAGTAAACTTACAAACAGCATTTCCAAGTACAAATATTTTCTTGCACTAACTCATCACTAGAGGTATTTACCACCGTATATTCACACATTCGGTGAAAAATACAGGAATTTAATGTCTGGAAATATTCTCGTGAATGTGTTATGCGGGATAATGATGCCAGACGCCGTATCTACTACGGAAGAAAAGAATTTATACGCAAGCTAAAAATGAGATATAAAACATTTCTCGTTCAATAAACCGGTCTTAAAATTATCATCGCGACGTTAGAAAAATATGTTTATTTTATTGTCTAAGTTTACTTTTGCATCTAAGCTTGCTTTCTTGACAAATGGAATTAAAAATATTTGTTTCAATATGCACAAAGGTAATTATAAATTATGTACTATGCATGTCAACTATAAGGAAGTCACAGTAATCTATTTGATTAGTTTAAGAATATTTTATATCATGTTAAAGTAAGTCCAAATTGGTGTCCAACAAGTTTGTATACCTCATGTACCTCTAGTTAGCACTATGTTACATCCGAACCATCAGAAGCAATCGTGTTAATGTGTCAAATAAATGCGACGGTGAAAAAATAGAATGTCAGAAATAATAGCAACGGATCTTGTCACGGCGACAAAAACCTGAGAAGGGCGTGACTGGCTCCTAGACTAACCGAGACAAATGATCGGGCTTCTAACAAATTACTCATTACGACCTTGAGCCCAATTTTCAGGAAAATAAAGCACAATTCGCCTTGTTATATTTACATTGGGAAAATTCGCTAGAAGTTCAATCAGTTGTAAAAGACGGTTTCAGAGCTCGCAATTGTAAGAGAATCGAAATGTGATCGCATCGTTATACATGAGAGTCAATGAAGGAGGTTCAATTTCATGTTATTAGGAAGACAAATTATTGAGAATTAGGATATATCAATAGCAATCTTGTATATTTTAATCGGTAAAACAAATTAGAGGATAAGATCTTAAGTCTCAAATGAAAATGATCGTCGCCCTAATTTGATGGTTATAGAGTCTTGTGTCGAAGGCTAGCCCGCGGCGGCACCACCGCTGCACCTATTTCTGCCGTAAAGCAGCAGTGTGAGAACTGCTGTGTTTCGATTTAAAGGGTGCGGTTAGGCAGAAGACACTGGACATGAGATATTCCATCTTAGTCTTCAGGAGTAGCAACGCATCCACATACAACCTCAGACGTGGATGTCCATGGGCTGCAGTGACCACTTAACATCAGGTGGCCTGTATGCTTATTTGCT
>DWKW01001066.1:0-13688 GCA_018250115.1 Doberes anticus
ACACCCTTCAGACCGAAACACAGCAGTTCTCACGCTGCTGCTTCACGGCAGAAATAGGTGCAGCGGTGGTGCCGCCGCAGGCGAGTCTTTGACATAAGACTCAACAACCATCAAAATAATAAATAAAAACATTTTTCTGTATTTTAGATTGAGAGTACTTGTATGTACTATACTAAGATTTATATTTTAGATTCATTTATAATTTTAAAATAGTTAACACTAACTATTTCGAACACCGCACATAATGTAAAATTATTGTATTCAAAAGTTTTTGAATGGGCAAGCAACTGAAATAATTCCCATGGAGTTTGGACAAAAAACTTTGATAAAGGTTAAAACTTACAAAAATTTCAACAGATGTAATCAGAATTTGTCGATAATTATTATTAAAAAATGTATACATTGCTTATTATTTAGGTCAATAAGTAAATTCTTTCTTCAACTCGCAAAATAGTTATTTGTCTTCAACTTTCTCGAATCCAGATTTAAGGGTATAAATCAAATATAATTAAATAAAAAGTGGAGTATGTAATAAAACAGCACAGTATGTTTTAAATGCTTTACTAATGCATATTTTTTCTAAAATAAATTACATTTACGAGTATATCACAGTCATCACTTTAGTAAGTGCTTCATACGTTAGTATAGATTCCTCCTGTATAAGAACGATATTGACTAGTATAAAATACAATTTTCTACTTATTCGTAAAGAGTGAGAAAAAAAATGGATTTATGATAGACTAAGTGAAATGGTGCTCTATCGAATATAGTAATATATTATGGTGTTCCTAAAACATGTGAATCTATGTTACCTAAATATATCTGACGAGAGGCCTAATTAAGATTTTCGACTAAGCCTTTCTTAAGACCGTATTACCTGTTGGTTAAAATATCCGAATTACTTTATTTTGTAGTATGCCTCTGTTGGAGTAATTGCTACGTTTTTATCGTCTTGATTATTTCGGGAGCCTATTTGCAATGTTTATTAATTGGAAAAGCTATATTTTATTTAACGATCTTTAATAGACATTGTATACACGAAAAATTTTCAATAAAAAAAAAAAAAAAAATTGACATCGTTACATTGATACATTTGACGTGGCAGTCAAAACGGATACAAATATTTTTAGGAGTATTTTAATTTCTTTGGAACTCTTCGTTTAAACAAGATCCCAAAAATCCGTCTCGAAACCCGAAGTTACGAAAATCTCAAAAAAAAAAAAAAATTTTTTATTAGTCATTACAATATTAAATATTCTTATAAACATGGATTGTAGGATAAATTACCTATAACTATTTTTCTTACATATTTTTATTTATTATAAATACGAGTAGGTATATGATAGCTAGATTGTTTTTCATATTAGAATGAAGGGGTTTATACAAATAAATTAATCATTTTTTAAGTCTTAAAATATAAGTAGTTTTTAAAATTTATTAGGACACAGAATAATATCATATTGCTTGTGTTGTACGAGTATCATGAACTATATCGTTTAGTGAAAATTTTGCCATAAGGCTCGTTTCATAAATATACAGCTTTCGGTACCATCTTCCTTCAACCAAATTCTTCGCTCCTAATTTATGCCTTATCTAATAATAATACATGATGAATTATGTATAAAACGATTCATGTTAGTTTTTTACAGAATTATGAAGACCCAGATTGCAAACGTGTTATGCAGGTAGTAGGTACTCGTAAAGAATGTTTAAGAAATCGAAAATTGTTGAGGCGAGACATTAGTGAAAAATTGCCTAGATTTTGCCTGTACCTTCTTCTTAAAATATCGATTTTATCGACAGAAGATAAATAATCTATAATCGTAATAAATATAAGATACTATAAAAACAATTAAACAATATTACAAATTCAGGTTAATAACTTGATGAAGTATGAAGCTGTTGATGCAATATTTTTTTTATTTATATTCCGATGAATTTCTTTGCAAAAGCTTAGGTCACGCAAAGCAGGGAAGACGATACGATATTAAATAACCATGTGCTACTACCATGTACTGTACTAAAACTCAATCAAATTTACTGAACAGTTTAAGGATAGGATATTACTTTATTTTTTATTTTTTTTTACTTTTAAATATTATGTAAATGTTATTACTGTAAAACCATGTTACTGAGATCTTTTGGTCGAAGGTTTTGGTTTGAAACAAGTCGAGGTTATAACAATTTTCAGTTAATAACTTATACATTTAAAATATTTAGTAAGATCAGTATTAACCGCGTACCGTCTTCCCCACCCTTTATATCTATTATTTTCTTGTTATAGTGTAATTGTTTTGAACGTATTACTAGGAGTATGAATAAAAATAAATAAATCGACACAGATAAACAATTGTTTATATTATAAATATATAACTGACTTTAAACTCTGCTTAAATATTTGAAAATAATATGGTCGTGGTGTCATCTTTTATAAACTTGGTTTTTATTTAACTAATATACTGCAAAACTTAAATAGGTACGATATAGCATGATACAATTTAATTGACTAGAGTAGAGTTTGCAAGCGTCAACCGATCTGACTAGGCCCCTATGGGAATACAAAAAGTAGTCTGTCAAGTAATTCTTGGCACTCCATTCTTTTGCCAAAGAATGAAAAACAGTCAGAAGCCCCAATAAATGCCATTCTTTGCATTTTTGTAAACATATCTTGCATTATGTTTTTCCTCAAACTATACTACGTAACTTATCTGATGCACAGTTTACCTACTTTTAATCGATTATATATAATTTATATTAAACCTTACGCGCTTATTAAGTTTGAATTATATGAGATGGATATCGCACATCGACTTTGTAAAAAATAAGCAAACCATTATATGCTCGACGTATGCTAAGAAAGGTTGTGTACAAAAATGCACTTCTGATTGCATATCACGGTTGCGTCTCCTCGACGCTCAGGTCTGCCGTTACTTTCTGGAGCAATTCTATTGATAAGAATCTTGTATTTAAAGCACAAAATAGACAGATACGTGAAAACCACTAACTACCACCACCACATAGACTAAAATATATAAACGTTCCCATGTCTATATTTTAGAGTGTAGCATGTTCATTAAAGCTGCAAACTGAAAAACTCACCTTTACAAGGAATTTGTTTTCGCTAAGGCATCTACTGTATTTAATAAACTGCCGCCTTCAATAGGTATCACTATTGAAGTCGAATTATTAAGAAATAGGTATACAATTTTTTAATTGACAAAAGTTACTACGCGATAGATGATTTCTGAACTGATAACTCATTTTAGTCTAATATGAAATTATTTTGGTTAGTGGGCTGAATTTTCACGCATCAATTTTATCAATTAGGTAGCGTTTCTACTTGACAGACTATACAAACATACAACAAAGCATTCAATATATCTTATAGATTAGTGAAAGCAAAAAGTGTGAATTGCTTAGTATGTACAGGTATCTTATACGAGAATGTACCAAAAAGAGTTTATTGGAATGTATTCCTATAATAAAATGTATCCATAAAGTTGATGTGTGATCGTAAAATATATTTATTGTGGTTTTGGTTATGGATAATGAAATTAATGACCGGATTTTATATAGTTCGCATCGACTAGACATTTATTGTCTTTTACTGGACATCAACCTTCTCTTATTGGTAACTATCACTAGTCAGGAGTCCATTTCAACCCTTTTCTAAATTAACTGAACATATTTAATACATCATTTTAATAGCTTCCTAGTTCTGTGTGACATTTGGCGGCGCGATCAAAAGACATCTATGGTGAAAAAAATAAAATAAAAATCTTTTATTTTAGAAAAGTGGTAGTGGAACTTCACTAATATTTAAACGCATACCGTTGAAATGTCATTTCACTTACAACGAATTTTACTCACACAAGTTCCCTTATAAACATGAAGAGTTGTCTCACAGCTTGGAAAACAAAATAGTACAGCTTTAATAAGTTTTCCTGCCAAAACTTCCGCCAAATGTCAAGTTAACCTTTTTACGCTAGAGTTTTTACATAAAATTAAATGAATAAATGTGATTAATGTTTAGCGCGTGTAACACCATTTATAATTTAATTGATTATTTAAAATATTCTGCAGTATAATTTCATCATTAACATATTTGTAGTAAGTTCATGGGTAATTATTACATATGATATGGTCTAATATTGTTGAAAACAATGATAATACAGCTAACTTAAACCTAATGAGATCTAATGCATTATTCTGTCAATGGTACTTGGAAGACGATATAGTAAATTGTATTGAGTATTGAGTCGAGTATTGAATATGTCGCGCATTTGAAATGAGAATGAAGTAAATAACCATACTTATATATACACGATATACGAGTATAATCCATATTGCCTGGTGGTACCATACTTCTGCTTAATTGGATCCAAAGTTGATTCGCAATTACTCTCTTTAATAAAAAAATGAAATCAAATTTCTTTCAACACTTTGGTTTGAGAAATTTAAATTTATTACTCATTTTAAATTTTCATTTTCAAACAATCTCAAAAATTTTGCGGTTCCGATATTTCTATTTTAAGCTGAATGATTTAAAATCCGAATGATTGTGACGAAAAGAAGCGTTCTATATTCATTCAGTAATGACATTCTTATTGACAGGTTTTTGTCATCACTCCTCATGTTTAATGTTAAATTTGATTTAGGCGCTTTAAATACGATTCTTTAATTTTCGTAGGTTTAAATGATGATTGATGGTTACATCTATTCCATATCTTTATAGGGTATATATTTATTATGTAGAAATTTTAAAGAGATTGTATTGATAAAATCTGTTTCGGAATACGATAGTAAAGCAATGAATTTCACGAGTAGGAAGAGTGAAATCAAAGCACAGGAAATTATTCGTGCAAAAAAGTTTAGTTTATTCTACTTAGACGCAATTGATCCCACTCCAGGCAATTCATAATAATAATTTTTATTTTGTTCATATTACAAAATAACACACATAATTGTTGTGTACTTACGTTCTACAGTTAAGTATAATTAATTACGTTTATAATTGATGCAATGCAATAGAGTTTGTACAACTCATTTGTTGTAATGAAACGTTACACATAGAACTTCGCTGTTCGCCGCGAGTGGACAATCTAATGGACCCTTTCATTTCTACTGTACATGTGTCATTCACTTACTTCACTACTTTAGGTACGCGTTTGACTGTTTGAACACTGTTTGGAGCACTTTATATCTTGCTGTTGTGTGTGGCGTATTCCGTGGTGTTTGCTCTCTAAGCGTCCCGCCCGGGCGAGTAACGTCACCCTCAGAGGTAGTTGGGTCGTGACATGCAACAGAGCACGCCCATCCCTTTATACATCGAGCCCCTCCGCTTGTTCTTCCATAGTCCATTCACGTCGTCGCCTTTGAGAGCAACGTTGCTTTCTGTAACAAAGTTTGAAGTTGTACACTGTTCGATTGTGGATTTTTTTAGTTTGTGGCAAAGTGAATGGAAAGAGAATGTAGACTGTAGACAGATATTTTAATGGTGATAGAGTATTACACAGAAGGCTCGCCTGCGCCAGCTGTTCCTGCTGTAAAGTAGCAAAGCTTTCATTACTGCTTTTAAGGATGCGTGTAGGCAGACTATATCCAGTATAGTGTAGGAGGAACTTAGTAATCAGTAGCGACGTTATATACAACTTCGATTTTTATGGTTGCATGGGTATGGGTTGTATGGCTATCAACTGACAACTTAATATCATCCATCTGCTAATCGTTTAATATAACAACAGTATTGTGCAGTCAGTACATAGTACCTACATGCTGTAGACAGATTAGACAATTTTTTTTTATAGAATGTTACATCATAAATGAAAATACAGTTGCTTATACGACTTCTCGCGGCAACATAAAAAGTTGAACATAGAGTTTATAAAAGACTTGAATCATTTGATCTTGTGATAAGATCTCATTTCCTTTCTATTTATAACGGCAAACCAAGATACGAAGAATCTAAAAATAATATGCTATTCCAAGGATAGTAAATAACAGAGGGGCATGAAAGGCTAGAATAAGCGAATAATCCCCCGCATTGCGCACTATGCTTAATGTCAGAATCCCGGCCATGTCGAGTTCATGCGTATCTAATACCTTTATGTAAATTGACACTTGTCTTGCGTCAAAGGCGGGAGTAGTTCAAGATACATGATTGTTTACAGTGGTCTTGTATACGTAAAAGGCATCAATGCATCTATTGAAATTCTACTGAAATGGGAAAACTGCGTTTTTGTTTGAAGGGTGTGTTTAGGCTTTCAACACTGAGATAGGAAGCGTTCCACTTTAATCCTCAGGTGTTGCAATGCTTTCACGTATGAGTACTAGCAAGGCACTATAAACAGACGACTTAATAGCTGTGGTTCAGGATTGAATTTGATTTTACAAAGATTTTACCATCATCATCAACCCCTTAATGCATAAGGAAACATGCATATAAGAAAGTTTGAGAACTTTGTCCCAAAAACTTTAAATGAAAAATGGTTGTCATTCATAAATTTCATTGGTTTTGAATTAGATAAGTAACATTTCAACAATACTGTTGAAATGTCATCTATAAATACATCGCAGACTCGTTACGTACGTAATTAGCGCGTATGTTACTTGACTTTCTCTTGGATATTGTCGCTGGACTTATCCGCACAAAGAACAAAGCGTCACGCTATGTTAATGCTGCTTAATCAATTGTGTATGAACCTAGCCTATGTCCAGGGCTTAGGAGGTATCGGTACCAAAATTAATAAAAATCGATACATACACTACCACAGTCGCACAGAGTAGAGATACACGCCAGTGAAATTTTAAATGTCAGATTGACCGAATGAAAACACGATTGTGAATTTTGTGCAATTTCCAATGTTCCCTTTTCAAAAGCCGCTGGAGGCAAAAAAGAGAGATTTTACATTTTTATGACTGTGACATATTACTGCTACCATACCTATTTTTATCAACTACGAGTACTATAGCTTCAACTTCATTCCACTTAAAAGCTGAAGACTTTGCATGAATTTTATTTAGTTATTAATTCTAAAACTTTTTTTTACTTTTTCTTTAATGTAAAAGAAATAGCAAAGTATAGTTAAATCACACTTTAATCCATTGTTACCATACGAAGATTACATTGGAATGCCTGGTACTTTATTAAAATCAGCCACATATGCATCTTTGCAGACTAGACCGCAACAGTGCCTTTGTGCCAGAAATAGTAATTACGATTGAACCTTTGACAGAAGGTTCTATCAATCACACACCCCATCACAGTTACACAACCCATCACAGTTAGTCTTTAATGTGTCTGAAATTATCATTCATAGTTCATCGTTCATTTATGTAAAAAAAGTAACAAATTCTCTGTAACTGTTTTTTATTTTTGGCGTTGAGAACTGCCTTTGGTTAAGTATAGGATATTTAAATTGTATACCTTCTTAAGACATAAATACTATACAGCAAAAAATATTCGCAGCAAGCTCAGAGTTTTCAGACTTTTAGTTTCCAGTCCTTTCGACTGGGAACTCGAGAATTCGAGAAATTAATCAAAGGTTGACTGGACGTACATACATATATGTAATTTTAGCAAGGTAAGCAATATTCAAAAATTCTTAAAACACCGGCTAACCTTAGTCAAACGTATTTGTATTATTAAGGAGGTAAATAAAAGGAAACTTTATATCATAAAAATTCACCAAGATAATGTTAAATAAAAACCCACAAAAAAATACACATGATTCAGCAAATCTATTTATAAATCAGCCTTGTAACCGTGCGGTACAGACACAAATCTCATCAGAGATTCATACATTTTAAATCTACGCCGTTCGTGCGACGATAGCTTTATGTAACGACAATGGACATGCATTTTTTACGCGGTTGCCGAGGTCACTACGATCGTGGTACGGACTACGATTGAGGTCGCTACGAGGCTACGGGGCTACGGGTGTGCTACGTGTCCTCGCCTTTACTTGCATTATTTATTAATTACGTACTTATTGAAATTCGGATCGAAAACGAATTTGACATGCATTTTAAATTTAAATCTTTGATAGAAGTATTATTGCAACAAAATGGGATCTCAACTGTCGTCCGTATCAGACTAGATGTCCTCGTATACAGAGTTGTCTGGTTATCATTTTGTAGCAGAAAATAATTAATAAAACATTAAACAAAAAAATATATTTTCAAATGTACATAACTAAAAACGGTGCTTTCGTTTTTAAGCACAACAACAATTGATTACAGAGTGTGGCTAAACGCAACGAATATATTTTTTTTTTCTTAAACGTATTGGTCGTTCATGTTTTTATAAAAATTTCCAACATCCATTTTTATTCATTTATTTAACAACTAAATGTTCTCTGCAAAATAACCAAGTTATGAAAACATCGGTAGATTATTGCGGGAATTTATGCACGAAGAAAAAACGCAGGGCAGTTAAAATATGAACACGGTGTGCCTTTTATTCTTCATTACGCTTAAGATTCAACATTTTTTATTCTGAGAAATTATGTTGCTTCCTTGAGGTACAAGGAAAGCTTAGGGCAAGAGCAACCTTACCAAGCAACCTTAATACCCACGACACTAATTGCAATTGAAATCTTTTCAACGTTTTCCAAGTAGACATGGAATCTCGTTTAGTTTGTATTCACTCGCAGCGAATATTTTAACTCCTCAAAGGAACGAGATGCTCTCTTTTCCTGTAAGCCATAAAATGATATTTCAAAGTAGACTTCCGCCCGCTTTGTGCCAGGTTGTCGTTGCACATGAGTAATCAAAAAAAGGATTAATTACATTTTTAAATCGGTCTTGTGTACGGTGCGTACTACAGTGGTCAATCTGTATCTCAAGTGTTCTAATCTTTAGTATATTTACGTAGATATTGTAAAACTTTATAAAAATTTGACAATGTTGTTCATATCCGACTAACCGTTAATTAATATTATAATTAGCCCCCATTGTTCAAATTGTTCCTTTTTACCATTTTTTTTTCGCATTATTTTTAGCCTATCCATCAATTATTTTAGGTTTAAAACCATTCCCATATCAATTTTAGTGGAAATCCAATCACTACATCCTCACAAAACTCTGCTTTGATAACCCCTTTTATTAGGATAAAACAGGAAATAATATTAATGTGATGATTTATAGAATTATAAACAGAAAAAAAAATCAACAGAAATATTTCGAAAGACCGGAATACTTCATATTAATAACTGGCTTCTGCCACAACGAGTAAATTATGGTTTCAGTGGAACATAAATTGCGGTTTGAGAAAATAATAATTTTGTAACGAAAATTCAGCACCGCTGCAATATTATGATTGCATCTGTAGGTAGGTAGTCTAATAGTGAAAAGAGAGCTTCCGTAATTAAAAATGGACCATTCTTTTTTTTGGGGTATTTTGAGGGTTTCATAGGCGAGCTCTTGTAATTCGTTTCGTCTATTTGACTATCATTTCAGTTTACAGATGTAGAGATGGAGGATGTCAAACGGGAAGCGGCCGTAACCCTGGACTTATCCTGGGCTTTAAAATCACTATATAATTCTTAAAGCCCGGTAGAAATTTTCATATATTTGGTAGTAGTACGTATAATCGAATAGTGATCGGTTTTTGCCTTCACATATATTCCGCAGATTATTTAAAAGGGGAAATTGGAAATCGCACAAAATTCACAATCGAGTTGGCATTCGCTCAATCTGACATTTCAAATTTCATTGGCGACATTCTCTACTCTGTGCGACTGTGTGTGTGTAATGTTGTTTTATATTAATGTAATTTTTTACATATTTATAATAATGTAATGAACAAAGTTATTTCTTCCACATGTTAATATTATAATAACCTATGTTTATATGTGGAGACACGATGTTCTGTAAGAATTATCAGACAGTCCCACATAAATTGGAGCCAAAATCTAAGGCTCCATGTTTTGTTAATCGTGTGTATCGCAGATGTTCCACTTATATTGATGACGTTTAATTACAAGGCTAGATTTATCGAAAGATAATTTATAACAATTAGGTATAGGTAGTTATTTGGCACTCAATTCCCTTTGGTGCTTCATACATTTTGATATTCTTTAGGGATGGTTTGGTATCCATTTTAACCACCATTCGGGTGGTCAGTTCACTTTTTTGTTTATCACAGTAAATATAAAAATGATTTAGTAAACTACATTTACTATGTAAAGTACTAAAGTAAAGTAAGTAAAAAGTAAGTACGAGTGCCAGTCAGTGCACGTGACAGAAATGACTTTCATTTTCTTTACAAGTTGGTTTTGTTTATACGTTCATCAAGGATAAATATTGTAAGGAAATTATGTTTAGAATAACCTTAAAATTATTTTAATAATTTGTGACCTATCACGTTATTTGAAATGGAATCCATAACACTAGTAATAAATTCAAATATGAGTCAGTCACAGCTAAACTACCGAACCATTAATATGATAAAATTTCGGAGAAGGGTAGTTTGAATTCCCAAAGCGAATATAGACTATGTGACGTCATTATAAATCCAAGATAATTGTGTTTGGTCCAGTTGTTAGGCTATTAATAAAGTTACAATCAAAATCAACGAAGAAATTTTAGTCTCATCGAACCCAAAGAAGCTTCACTTCAAAATGTTAAAATTGAAGAAACGCGCTAGGAATACTCGGTAACTATTCTAACAAGCATCTGCCGGAGCAGGCTCAAAGCTTGCCGAGTTCTCAATCAATACGTCAAAAGGACTTACAATCTACGTAAATTTAGTATACGTACTAGAACCGCTTTGCGAAGTGCTGTTCAAAAGGAAACGAATTATCGACGTGCTTTTATTTCGGTGTAAGTCTTTTAAAAGCCCCGCCGGTGACGCCCGTAGCACTGCATCAGCAACGCTTAATAATACCGTTTCGCTTTGTGCTACAAAGTTCTCCCTATCTCTATCTCTCTCTCTGAGATTAATAACCCAGTCGACGTTTTATATCTTCATGCAAAGAATACTCTTTCATTTCTTTGCAATACTTATTACGTGAGCGTGCCATTATACCGAGCTGAGGGCATCTTTATTGCGATTGTACGTGCTTTGTGAAGCTTTCGAATTCAATACACGAATTCCTTTAAATTTCTTGTATCGTCGTGTTCAGATTTGTGTTCTTTCCATATTTACTCAGTTATAAACAGAATAATTTAATGCACCCTGCACGTACTGTACAATTTGTTACCTACATTGTTTTATGAAATCATTAATAATGACGTTCCATTTTTAAATCCTTATTTGCATAGTCGAAAGATATATTAATACCTACGAGGTATATGAGAATTCTATTCATTTCTGATTTATTTGAAACAGAAGTTTCAGCCCATGAGGTACACCAATGAGCATCAGTCCTCTTCACCAAAGTGGTTTCCTGTCTTACTCAGCTTATTTTTTTAAATCCGCTTTCTGATGATCTTAGAGAACGAACGAGCAAACGTGTTTTACTCTATACGAAACAGAGTGAATTATCATTAGAAATCTATTACTGTCCCACTGCTGGGCCTGTACCCAGAGATCTTCGGAGATAAAGAGTTAGACCATAGTTCACCATAGAATTTCATTTATTCATATTCATTCAAATTCATTCAGATAGAATTCACATAGACGTGAATCACATAGAAGAACATTATGGTTAACTTTCAGCCATACTGGGGACATCACGAAGTTTTTAAAATGCTATGTGAATTTTACTTCAAAAAATTATGCGGTTATTATTAGGTTTATGCTGTGATTTGAACTCCGAACCCTCGAGCCGGGAGGCGGAATTAAAATCAGTACGCTATATTGTGAAACGTATCAGGAATATACTCGTAAGAAAATTATACTGAAAGAGTCTAGCCACGTCAAGCTGTTAGCCCGACAGTAAAGCGGTTGAACAGAATTGCATTTAACTGTCCAATAAACTAGAGACCACTCGAAATGGAAAGAAGACTGAAATTTAATACTACTATTGAGAAGGCGAATTCTTATTTATCGATTACATTCGAATTCAGTTTTCAAGTTCCGTATTTGTATTCAAGGCATAAGTCAGACTACGAATACTGAATTCAAGCACCGTACAATGAATGCAATATTTGAATAAGAAGCTATTCTGCAGTAACAAAGACAAGACTGCTTTTTCGATTCCAACTTCTGATTTGCTTGCAATGATTGGATACCTAGAAGTTGTTTATTCGTAGTATATTATTGCTACTAGCAATTGCGTCTTCTTTGTACGTAAAATTTTTACTTACTGCCTCGTCGTCGTTTGCATCAGAATTATGTTTTTTTATATATGTATTAATAGAATAGCGAACGACTATGCAGGCCACCTGATGTTTAGTGGTCTCTGCAGGCCATGGACATCCACACCTGAGATTGTGTGTAGATGCGTTGCTACTCTTGAGGACTAAGTGGAATGCCTCCCGTCCAGTGTCTTCTGCCTACCTAAACCCTTAATACCGCAACACAGCAGTTCTTATACTGCTGCTTTATGGCTGAAATAGGCGTAGCGGTGGTGCCGCCGCAGGCGAGTCCTTGACATAACTCTCTACTATACCACCAAAATCAATAGCCTAGAATAACAGTAAAATATAGTCCTCAAACCAGGAGTTCCGTGTGAAATTTTATAATAAATGAAGAAAACTCACTTTCAGCAGTTACATAACGAAGTGCATACTGGCCGAACTCGTCGTGAACTTCCTCGTGAAGAAGAGCTGGCAAGAACCGGAGAAGATCGGCTTTGGACGCCGCAGGAGCACACCACGTTGCCGCCACCAAAGAGACTAGTACTGCGAGCTGAATTAAAATGAGAACGAAATGTCAAAACATTATCATAAGCTATGTATTGTAGTGTGTAATATCTTTAATTATATACTAAGTAATTTATAAAATGGACTGGTCTCAACAAAAATATAGATCGGACTCTGGATAAAACAAGCATAAGGGGAAAAGGTCGGAAGAAGGAAGCTGCGACAAAAGCAATAATAATGAACATCGACTTTAGAACAAAAAACAATCTTAATCGTAATTACTGATTAAAAATGATACTGTAAATGTTAACAATAATAGAACAAATTAAGTATTAACAATAATCTTGAACTTACGAATTTCATAATGGAGTTTGTAGTCATTGAATATCTTGTCTGTTTCGAATGTGGAAGTAATGTGTTGATTTTTTTTTAAATGTACGATTTATATATTACGGCAATTGATAAAACAATCAAAGGGTATCATAAGCTGACTAATATAATTGATCATTAACCACATTGCGGAATGTAACTATAATCCTACCCACTAGTTAGACTTGTTTGCAAGTTGTTCGAACAATGACATTTATGACGTAAAGTTTTCTACAAAAAGTACTTACGTTAATGTTAATTTGGAAGTTAAAAGATGTCGCCTAACATACCAGTCCATCAACTCTGTTAGGTCTGACGTCTGAGGAGAGACTCGTACCCATCAGTGGAATAATAATATTCCTATAAAATAGAGTACCTACTCTTGGGCATTACGATTATTGTGAATCAAACTGTAGATACAAAATTTAATTTAATTTGATGCTACCACCACCAGTCTTATGTCGAAGGCTCGCCTGTGGCGGTACCACTGCAGTACCTATTTCTGCCGTAAAGCAGCAGTGTGAGAACTGCTGTGTTTCGGTTTGAAGGGTGTGGTTAGGCAGAAGACA
>DWKW01001067.1:0-13676 GCA_018250115.1 Doberes anticus
CTGTTGCTTTACGGCAGAAATAGTTGTAACGGTGGTGCTGCCGCAGGCGAGCCCACGACATTAGACTCTACCACCATCAAAATTTGAACATAACTTGAAAACATAAAAAAGTATGCACGACACAGGTTAAATCCTACTTTGGGGCTATGAGTGTGAGACGTTTATTATTATAAAAAAGTATAATTTGGAAACTAAACAAACATTAAAAATACCATAGATATTAGTAACATAAATACATAATGTACTACATAATTTATATATCCGTATTCCACTTTAAAAATTAAACACGGCTACATATTTTCACAGTGAATTGAAAATTTTCCATCAAGTCCTGCGGGTGTACTCGACGATTGTTTACACTAGCCGCGATGTTTATTTTCACTTCGTATGGATTAAAAAGCTCCCAAACTCCATTTTGGGCGTTTATTGCTTGCTTTATTTAGATATTGCTCCCTAATATTACTAAACAAGAAACAGGTATGCATGTAATTGTATTTTTAATTTACAGTAGTTATACGAAAGTTCAATCGGTATATTTTGCTTCATCATCATCCCATAATTGTCTCACTACTGGGCACAGCTCTTGCGGAATCTCGGAAGATTAGAGGGTTTAAACTTGCAGTTACGCTGCTAAACGGATTGGCGGGTTTGGCTTTGAGAACATTATGCAGAACTAGGCTTGCAGTTTCCTCGCCATACGCAAATTATTTGTTTTTAAATGAAATGGGTGTTTGATGGTGATAGAATCTTATATCAAAAGCTCGCATTTCTGCCGCGAAACAGCAGTGTGAGAACTGCTGTGCGTAACACGTTTGAAGGCAGAAGGCAGAAGACACTGGACAGGAGGCATTCCGACTAAGCCCTTTGGAGGAGCAACGCATCCACATACAACCTCAAATAGGAGTTCCGTCTTAATCAAGGTTTGATGTGGATGTCCATGGACTGCAGTGACTACTTAACATCAGATGGCCTGCATGCTCGTTTACTATTCCGTTTGAATAAAAAAAAGAAAGTATTCTTCCGAAATGTTTCCGTTCTTTTATCTAAAGTTCCTAAATCTATGCGGAAGTAGCGACTGGTACAGACTACTTATTTTATAAACCTAACTAGCAAACAGGCAGTCGAGCAACACTGAGAGATCGACGTCGCTTATAGAGACGAGTAACGCCAGTGGAGATGAAGTGTTCGAGATGGCTTTTTAACTGCAAACGTAAGTGGACTATTTATTGCAACTAACCTCTCCAGACGCATAACTCTCTCGTTATTCGTCTACAAATAAACAACCAATCAAATGTCAGATAATATATTCACATAGTAAACGTTTACAGGAGCTATCTCCACGACCTGCGATACCCTTGCATACTCGTGACGGGATGTTATAGCCAATAAATGCTCGTGCGCCGAGATATAAACAAGAGTAACGCTTTTTGAAGTTCATAGACCAAATCTTAGCTATATTGTGTGCTAAAGATTCTTAGTAACAAGGCAGATAAACAAAGGAGGGTACACTCTCTGGCTTGTTATACCGGCGAGATCCGGAACATAGTAATCCAAGTTCTTATTTTAGACTAGACTTCCGCCCGCGACGTCATCGCCACTTATGAGTATGTGACAGCGCCATCTACAGTGGGGTCAAGTTGTTTCACAAGTTCTACTAGATTGATTTTGTTCCAAATTAATGCAGCATTTACGTCTGACTACAAGCTTCATGCTCAAAATCAGTATTTTTTTCCAACAAACAGATTAATAACAATTTTTAAATATAATAATGTTCTAATTATAATGTAAACATTTGGATGTACAATTTAGAGTATTATTATCTATGGCGATTCCCGGGTCCAAGATGTTATTGGACCCGATCATTTGGAAGCCTTACGTGGGGACACAGGTCCAACACCTACCACTTTAATGTATGACGACCCGTATGGCGCCGTGGTCAACATGCGGACTGCCGTTCGGAGGGTCCTGGGTTCGATTCTCAGCGGGGCAGAAATTTGAATGACGAATTTAGATTTCTGTACCAGGTCCGGGTGTTTTTGTGCTTTTTTCTGTGTATGTTCATGGCACCCACGACACAGGTTAAAAAACCTACTGTGGGGCTGTGAGTGTGTTTTGCGCGTGAGCGTTATTTATTTTATATGGTACACATGGCACCTTACCTTCAATGCACTATTTGATACGTCCAAAGATGGTCCTCACCACGTGTACGTGGACTATTGTGGAGTAAAATATTATCAAATAACATGCTTACTATACTAATACGATAGCCTCTTTATGCTATATGTCCTTGCCCTGTCAACGCTCTCGCCGACCTCTCCTACAACGAACCACTGTGGACTATAATTTTAGATTGGATGCTCGTCCCGCTTTCTACGGCTTACGTCATGTTCAACATGATTGTGAGTTAGGACGCAACTTTGAACCTAACTTATTTTACTTTGCAAGCTGTTGAATGTAACTTTTTATTCGTATGAGTGCAAAGTTATAATTTTTAAACTTTTAAATTAATGTACAGTTTTAATCCACCTTTATATTTGAATATTGTTGAATAATATTATTATTAATAAAAATTACACGGTTTCAAAATGGCGGTGTACAAATATATTTTTATAATTCCCTAAAAATGCATGTTGTAAAATAAATCTCCTTTTCTTTTATAATCTTTTTACTTTATTTAATTATTCCGTATTTCATTCATATTATGATAGGCCGCGGCAATATTTTTTTTTGGGACACCTAGTTTTTGATCCTCTGGCCAACCACACCCTCGAACCGAAACGCAGCTCACACTCTACTCGGCTGCTTTACGGCACCACCGCTACCCTTTCTGTAAATGACCACAATTGTCAGCATAGCACGAGACTCGTCACCCAGAATTTAAACGCTTGTAAAACCTCCCTTAATTAGGCACTGTAAACAGAGGGGCTGATGGTAAAACACTTTTATTTAGGCACAGACACGGTGTTTACTGAAATATATTTATATGTATATAATAGACGACGGTATAAAACTCGAATGAGTCGTAAAACCCGGTTGGTCTGCTAGCGTTATTTTTTATTAAGATACAGGGTTTAACGACCGTAGGACAGCCCTTGCAGGGTTTTGACCTTTAATGGTAACAAATACCCTCATAGTGTAAATATCCTGAGTAATCTATTTTCGAGTATCATTGCTTCTCAAATCAAAGTTTCCGTATTGTTTTTCATTCGTATGTCATAGGTATATAAAAATTCAAAAACTTTTTTTGTAAATTTCGTTGACTTCAAAAATAATTTCAGCAACTTTAGGTATGTTACGCTCAACTTAAATCTCACGTACCCCTTACGTACCAAATGTGAAAATCTAAAGATATTTGTTCCTGAACACACAAACGGCTGAACGGATCTGAATGCAATTTCGAATTTTTTATGCTATATAAATCACCAGTACCAAGTTTTGTTAAGAAACATGTCATTCGTTGTTACGTTGAGTATAAATGACAAACTTTGAAAGAATGTGAAAAACTAGCTTGAAATCTCAGGTTTCTGAATACGAAAATAAACTTACTTTTATATAATTATTATTGTTAAAAATGAAGTCGCCCACATAATGCCATATTCGAGAATGAAAATATTTTTGAGGACTTTATATTAATACCAACACACCGTTGTGTTCAGTATCGAAATAAAATTGTAAAGATGTCATTTTCGAAAACAATTTTCGATTTTGCTCCAAATCTGAAATAAACGAAACGGTATCAAATGGTTTTCATGTGGTACAATTCAATAAGTATGACATAAATATACTTTTTAACACGTTCGCTGCAGGAGTTCTTTTTATGCTTATTTTGCAGTACTTATTGATATTACCTACTGCTAAAAGTACAGTACAATTTTTCGGATAATAATTATCTGGTACTGCACAGAAAGTTGACTGACTGAAATGATACAAATTGTTAGTACAAATGTATGTCTACTACACAGATACATAAGTCCTACAGAGAGGAACTACATATATTATACAGTTCTCTCGACCAATTACGGTCAATCTTACGGCAGTATTTAAGTCGGTTTAAGTTAAACCGGTTCTTGGGTTTTTGCGTAATTCGCAAACGAACGTTTTGCATTCAGAAAACTTTAAATAGTCTACATCCGTTGGATTTTCAAAAATATCTTTCATATAGACACATGGACCTGTCACAAGTTTACAATGGTATAAATTACATAAACGCTGACGCTTATGACTTGCATAAACATTAACGTCGAATGAAACAATTTTGGCGGGACTATAAAACTGATAGTATAATTTTATAAAGCCATACCTTGTTGAAGTACTGATTTTATATTATATTCTGCCCCGAATGTATTTTACATCGAGTTGACTCAAATATGGAGTAGCATTGATATTGAATGATAAACGATACGCAATACGATATAAAACATTACGCAGATAAATTTAGCACCAGTAAAAATCCAAAGCAGATAAGAATAATAAAAGTCAATTTATATTAAATAATAAGCTACTATTTTCATACGAAAATCCAATATTACTCTACAATAAACTTTTTTGTATACAAATAAAAATGAACAGTACCTATTTATTACAAAATCAAGTTACATCCTGGTACGAATAGGTGGCATTTATCGCTCAAGCAGCTATCTCTTCTATGCAACCTGTTTACTAATTTAAAGAAATAGTTTAGGAATTAGGGTAGACAGCGGCAGTGATTAGTGGTATGGAGAGAGTAAAAGATAAGAACCCACAACAGACGAATAAAATATGGCTAAAAACTGCGTTTTAATTAAGTTCGATGGCTTTCCAGTAAGAAGCAATTTTTTTGATTGTTAATCAAACCGTCAAATATTCTTAAGGAGAAATAATATGCAGTAAAAAGATAGTCAGTGATAGCCTAGTGGTTAAGCATCTCGACCCCGCTATGGTTGGGGTTCAAATCGTGATACGCACCTCTATTTCTCGAAACAATCTATTCTAAATTTTCGAAATAATGTCCTAAATAATTAATTTTCATTCGCTTAAATGATGAAGGAAAACATCGTGAGGAAACCTGCATGCCTGAGAGTTCTCCATAACGTTCTCAAAAGCATTTGAAGTCCGCAAATCCGCACTTGGCCATCGTAGTGGACTATGGTCTAAACTCTCTCATCTCTGAGAGAAAACCCGTGCCCCCAGTGGAACACAAATGGGTTGATAATATATAAGAAGATATTTTAAATTATCAATGTCATTGTCAATCAAAACATTTAATCACTATCGTACTGATAAAATTTGTTCTTTTTTTTTTTAATTTTGTCAGTGATCATCATCATCAACCCACTATCGTCCCACTGCTGAGCACAGGTCTTCTCTCAGAGATGAGAGAGTTTAGGCCATACTCCATCACGCTGGCCAAGTGCGGATTGGTACTGATATTAATTAATTCATGAATGTCATAATTTTTTTTCGAAGTTCTAAAGCGCGACCATCGTGGATATTATTTCACACCTTAAGCTGCTTGTAATTTGTAGAAGAATATATTTGATGGATATTGATAGTAGTTAGCCCATAAACAGCATAGTTTCATAAATAAAATCGTGGAGGAACAAATTTAACCCTTGACGCTCCTATATTTACTTCGCATTGCGTTTGGTACAAGTAAAAAACTAACTTCATTATTAACTTCCCAGGAGCCGGTTATTACATGACACTTCCTACTCCTGAGCATATAGCGACCCTACTCTGGCCGGCGCCGGATTATATCAAACTAGATATCGGAGCCTGTTCCTCTCAGCCACTTCGTTTACCGGAAATAAGAAACAGGGGTACCCCCGTGAGCAAGACGGGGTCCAAGACGTTACCCGCCAACGGCTCGCCATAAATCGCTCTGCGAGACTGTCATTACAGATAATAGCAGAAACGTTATTATTAATTAAATAAGAAAATATTTAAACTAAAACCGCTCCATCTTATGCCTTACAGACTGTCGCCAGCTAGAGTTGTTGTCTCTGCAAACACCCACAGGTGGCGCGTTTCCGTGATCTTTGATAGCGTATTGTGTTACAGCCTTTTACATTCCTAATGTAATCATGGAGGAAATGTTTGGTGGTTCACAGCTTGGACAGATTTACTGGATGATAAATAGAGGGTCACTTGAAGATAGACTAAATAGTGCAAACACTGCTGCTTTACGGCAGAAATAGGTGCCACATGAAGAGATGTACCACTACGTATCAAAAACTATTCATATTTAATACTAAACCTATTGAATTCATCATCATGTTCAACCGATGATCGTACCATTGTTGGACTCCTCTTAGAGATGAAAGGGTTTATGCCATATCCCACCACGCTGGCCAAGTGAGGATTTGCGAACTTTACATGTTTTCCCTCGTTCTTGTTCTCTGTAGTATGAACCGTCATATTCCTCCAGAGATCAATTACTTTTGATTTACTGACTTTATATTACTCTCGATATGCCACGACGTCGCAGGCGGCACGTAATATAAAACATGCTTGTGTTTTCTTATTAAATTCTTTGCAATTATCAAATAACGTTCTCAATAACAGTACTCAAAATCTTACTACAAAATCAACTTTAAAAAAAACATGTTTATATAATTCAACGGACGCGGTAAATGTACTTAAAGCTCTTTAAGTTCCTTTCGTACCCATAACGACGTTAAACGGGGTATAACGATTAAACCGGGTTTACGTGTAATTGTTCCGTACCAATACCATGACATATTAAAGTGTAAGCTAAGGAAGCGAAAAAAACAATTAGCTTTAAAGCAAGTTCCGTAGTTCTAGTGCTTAGAGTTGAAAGACTGCCAGTACTCGTATGTTTCTTTGTAAATGTTTCAGTACCGAGACAGATTTTTTTTAAACGGTCCCACGAGCCACCTGATGTTAATTCTAGTGTAAATACACAGATATAGACAGAATTGTCTAACTTTAATTGTATTGTAAAGCAAACGAGCACGCAGGTCACCTGATGTTAATCGGTCACTACACTCCATTGACATCCGCATTTAAACTTAAATAGGTCAAATACCTATTTGAGGTCGTACTGAGGTCTAAGTTGGAATGCCTCCAGTGCATTCCGCCTAACCCTTAAAAAAAACACAGTAATGCTCACACTGCTGCTTTACGGCAGAAATGCAACGGTGGTGCATCCGCAGGAGAGCCTTTGACATAAGATACTACCATCTACCAGATACATTTATATGGAATTGGTACGCAATGTTCAAGAGATTACTTGTTACTTGTCCTTATCATCAACCTTTTACTGTTCGACTGATGATCACGGATCTCTTCAGAGAGAGGAATGTATTAAGGCCATTGTCCACCACGCTTTCCAAGTGCAGATTGGCGAACTAGTCTCTAGGATAACTTTAAATCACTTATGATATAATATGGCGATGCGTCTGTTGATTATTGACTCAGTGCTGGGCACGGGCCTCATATCATAGTTGACCAGGAATAAAGCCAGGTCTACTTGATACATCACGTACCTTTGAGAACATCAGGGAACTTTCAGGAGTGCAAACTTCCTCACTAGGTTTTACTTCACCTTTAAAACAAAGAATAATCAAGTTCTAAAATGCTCATCATCATCATCATCGTCAACCCACTATTGTCCCACTGCTGGACACGGGTCTTCTCTCAAAGATGAAAGAGCTTAGGCCATAGTCCACCACGCTGGCCTAGTGCGGATTGGCGGACTTCACATGCCTTTGAGAACTCAGGCATGCTGCAGGTTTCCTCACGATGTTTTCCTTCACCGTTAAAGCGAGTGATAATTAATTCATAATACGCACATAATTTAGAAAATCTAGAACAAATATATCGAGGTGGGTGCCGGGGTTTGAACCTCGACCCACCGATACGAGATGCTTAACACTAGGATATCACTCACTCAAAAAAAACGCTCATAAGTTAGAAAAATTTAGGGTGAGTAAATAAGATAGGTGATGTAGATTAAGTTATCACCGCACCACAAGCCAATACCAAAAGCCAAAATACCTACTAATATTCAATAACATACCAGTTAAAGACAATTCCACTATGAATTTAAGTATAAATAGTTATGCAAATTATTCATGCACTTTTCCACTATACAGCACAAAAATCGGTATTAGCGAACCGATAAGTCCCTTAGCTTTTTGTTATCCTATTAAGCCTTAAGTTTTACACGCACCTACGGATTTAATGAGGGTGGACTGGTTTCTGCGCATTCGGCCGATACTCAGCTACTGTGCGCGGACGCATGCAATGTTGCATGACCTGGTGTTGATCGTTTTTTTTTCTCCAGTGTGTTGTATGGAGAGCGATGAGAGATAAATGATTTCATCGCTAAAGAAAAGAGTTGCCAACTGTTCATTTTGTTCCATAAATAATTTTTGTGACGAAGATGGTTGACTATGCTGTTAGTCAATACTATTCCGGCTTAATAAGAAGCTTACTAAAGTTTTGAGCTCCCTTCGGCACATGTAACTAAAATCTAAAACACAAGGTACAAGAGTTTATGTTGCAGTGGTTCGCTTTACTCAGTTAACGTTACACGTTCAAATATAAGTAATCTCTGTGCATAAGGGAAGCCCAGATGAAATGTATCATACGATGAGAGTGTTATTATTGAGAAAAATATTTATAAATTTCCTAGGTTGTTTTTGTTAACAATTAACGTTTTCTGTTAATGCACCGACAATCTGACACAGACAAGTTTATTCCGATATCATAGCAATTATGATACCTATAAAATTAACAAAACCAATTATGCCATTTTGCCGCTTGAGCTCCTCGCTTCGTGTATGGCAATTGCTCTAAAGAGTAAAGTTGGTGTGTGATTATAAGGGATTAAAAATGAGCTAAAGATCCGATTTCAACTGTTTCACGGGTTTGAGCTGACACGAACATGAGCTGCGGGCAGATTTGTGGACGGATTCTTGTTTTTTATAGATTCTTGTTAAGTCATTATTGACGGGACTGATTTACTTCTTTGTTTTTGTAAAAATAAAGAGATTTTATATAAAATTGGGCTTAACCATCGATTTCATTAAAATACATACAAGGTGATTAAATATCTACTTTTGCATTTGTTTTATATTGGATACTTCACAGTAATAAGTACATCGATTTTTCTATAAAGAATTTGTATTTTTTTATATGAACAGAATAGCAAACAGTCTCGCAGGCCACCTGATGTCAAGTGGTCACTGCAGCCCACAGACACCCACATCAAACCTCAACCAAAACTAAAGTCCTATTCGAGATTGTAAGTGGATGCGTTGCTACTCTCGAGGACTAAGTTGGAATGCCTCCTGTCTGGTTTCTTCTGTCTATCTACACCCTTCAAACCGAAACACAGCTGTACTCACACTGCTGTTATAGCAGAAATAGAAGCAGCGGTGGTACCGCCGCAAACAAGCCTCCGACTTAAGATTTTACCACCTTCGCATTGTATAATATAATAACTACAAAAAATTTAAGCATTGAAAAGTTAAAAAAATCAGACCAGTATTAGATATTCGTTGTTAATAAGCAATAAGATTTTTTTTTGTATTTGGCAAGCCTCGCTTTAAATGTCAAGTATAAAATGTAATTGTAAAATACAAGCAAATTTTTTAATTTTAAATGAAGGAAATTTTAATACCAAAAACAATAAGAGGCAAGTATTTCTTAAAAACCAATTAGCAATCTAAAAGTCGTTTATTTCAAATACATAAATCTTTATGAGTAACCAATGACTGTGGTTTATTTTTAGACGAACCAAGTGGGAGATATAACGTGGCGAGATATGTGTGATTAACCCAAATTAACTCAAAATAAATGAATGATTTGGCGCTAGAATAGTTTTTGGAATAAACAAACATCGCTTAAAATCGCTTCTTTTCAATAATTAAGAATAGAACAAGTTTTTGTAATCAATGCAAATATTCAATAATAATTTCAAAACATTGTAAACAAGACATACTATTAGAAATTCAATAAGATTTTTTACTGTTATATTAAATAAATAGCGGTTCACACACATAGCTCCTCACTAGGATTGTCTGTGTCGTGGTTGCCATGGACATACACAAAAATAAACACCCAGACCAAGTACAGAAATCTAAATTCATCATTTAAATTTCCGCCCGAATCGAACGACAAATCGAACCCAGGACCCTTCGAACGGCAAACCACGTTTTGACCACGGTGCCATACGGGTCATGTCAGTTATCACGAAAGTTGCTAAAGGCTGTTAATGAGGATTAAAAGTAAAATAAAATGTACTTCCTACTGTAAACTTCATTATAGAACAGAACATAATCTCAGAAGAGCCGGTACCATCAAGGCGGCTTAATCATTTACAAAACGCCTCTAAATGTTTACTTAATATTCAAAGCTTCCATCAATAAATTAAGCATACTAAAGAGATTCAAGTTGTATCTCTGGTTCTAAGGTAGTGATCTTCTTCAAACCTATCGTAGTATTTGAACCCATCAAATTTCCATTGAAATAAATTCAGCATTTTTTGAGCAATAAGCGATCAATTATACAAAAAAAAAAATTGAAAGCAAACATGTAGCATAACAACACTTCTATATTGCAACAGTGCATCTACCGTTAGAGCAAGAGGGCTCGATTAATGATAAAGAACATATTTGCAAAGAAAAACAACAATGTACGCAAAAAATCAAAGCAAAGGAATTCGCGGAACCCTACGGAACGTAAGTGTCTTAAGAAAATGACTCTACTCAGAAAGATATTTCTGTAAATACTCTGTGATGGCGCTAAATAAGTAGAATTACTCGCGCTTAGTCATGACTTAGTGCGAGATCTTCGGAGCTTAGAATTTACGTACGATTCCTTCTCAGGTACTTAAGTTGTTTCCATGTCTCGATAATTTGGTTTGTTATGCTTTGTATAGCAATTTTACAACGTATACTGTCGTGTTAGAAGCCTTAAGCTACAAAATATTTATATGGACACCAGAAATATTAACCGACCAACGGATACACATTTAATGTAATTAATGACCTTACAGTGTTATAGTAGATTATTAGAAACACTATCAAAAACCAAAATAATTTCATACTTTAATAATAGTGGATTTAATTAGATACACGAAGAGATCACATTTTACCCGAGCAAAGTAAACTCGACAAGTTCAACTCAACTATGTTAGTTGTTGACTTCTTAAAACCTTAAACGTTTAATAGAACGCCCTTCATTACTAGCAAAGTAGATGAGCGATCGTTCCCATCTATTCCTGGATTCTATTCTCGGCCGGTTATGACAATAGCGGCTCTGTGGTGCCGGATGCCGGGAATGACCAATTTACGACCGGAACTGCTTTATGGGGACGATTGACCGATTGAAATCTTTTTTTGACTTTTTTCTTTTCACTGCGGCACCGGCCAATACCAGATGTGGTTAGGGTATGTCAAGTTCGCTACAGAAATGTCTTCTTAGAAGTCGTCGCAAACTATAATGTTACAAAAAGTAGTGAGAGGTTTAAAATAATACATCGATTTTTTTTTTGTATAAGTAGAAATAAAATTTTATTTATATACCTACTGGCAGCTGAAAAGGTCGTAGGTAGTTGTTTCATTAAAATTTGGTGATATTGAATGCAGTAGCTATTTAAGAATCTGAGCCTGGATAACAATTAGACTTCAGTAGTTGCAACAATTTAATGGTAAACGATCCTGTAACATTGTCAGGTTAATTTTGATCTATATAGTTTTGTGAGTCGTAATATTTATTCATATAACGGTGTACTACTACGAGCTGCAGGCCACCTAATCTTAAGTGTTCACTGCAGCCCATGGACATCCACATCAAACCTCAACTAGGACGAAAGTCCTATCTGAGGTCGTATTTGGATGCGTTGCTACTCCTAAAGAGTATGTTGGAATGCCTCTTGTCCAGCGTCTTCTGCCTAAATGTTAAACTTATTTTTTGACGCTTCGTTTCCGTGTTCAATTCGATTGTTTAGCTAATAAGTCAAAATCTTATCGATTTAAATTAAAAGACAATATCAAAAATATTAGTGAAATTTAATAAATGTAGCATCAATTTCACTTTACCGTTTTAATACATTTACAATAAAGATCCGTTGAAACGTCTGTGTGAAGTACAACGTTTGGATCTTGTTCAAGCTTTTTTATATTCAGACAAAATAAAACGGTAACGATACCAATAACAAATTACATATACAGATGACAATGAAACAGATACTAACGAAAAAGTCAAGCTCTTGCTTGGGATTAATAAATATTATCAATAGTTAGTAACTTGATATTAAGTAAGTAAGAGTCACAGTATTTGCTGAAATCACTATTTATTTAAGTATTTGCTTACGAATTACTGTACTGCAATGTTAATAAGTATCGGAGGATACTTATGTAAGGATATGACCCTAATCAATATAATTGCTGCCTAGCGACCATATGTCTAAAATCTGAACCTATATCTCTATAGAAAATTTCGTGAACACAAAAACATACTTTATTTTCTTATTTCAAATATCTAAGTTGTAAGAACTAAGTTATACTTACTTAGTGATGTGATTAAAAATTTATGAGAAATAGACACGTTTACAAAAATACGTATTACCTACATACAGGTCAAATATAGAACCTCCTTTTAAAGTCGGTTAAAATAAAGGTGCCAATTTAACAGTTTTTTTACTAAACGTTGAATTACAAAACAAGTACATTTAGACATGTTATCTTTATAACACTTTTTTAAACGCAAAAAAATAATTTTACCGCAAAATCGTGCAAAATTTGTCAACCTGAGTGAGGTTAGCAAATAGTGCCCAGGGGACAAATTTAACACGTCATCACTTAGCGTTGATTGCCACCGGCATTATCCCGGTGAGGCTGACTTGCGATACACGTAAACTGTTCTAAAATGAGGTTAAGCTGTTTTTTCATACTTACAATTGCTATAACTTCTAGACCTTGCTAGACCTTCTTTTTCTTTAACTAAAACAACACTGATTTATCCTATCCTCGTCATCATCATCATCATCAACCCCTTATCGTCCCACTGCTGGGCACGGGTCTACTCTCGGAGATGAGAGAGTATAGGCCATAGTCCACCACGCTGGCCAAGTGCGGATAGGCGGATGCGGAGGCCTATCCTCGTACTGATCAGAATTTCGAGCATTTTACTAATAAATAACTCCTCTCGCGCTGAGGCCGATCGGCTTCTTTTAATCCGGGGGTGACATTCATTAGGTGAACATTCGTAACTATTCTCTTAATAATATGTATATGTATGTGTAGAACCTAATCAATAAATAATTTGTTTCTAAATAATCATGCCTTAACTTTAAAATGTACAAGTAACTAAATTGTAAAACCTTTGATTAAGTTATAATTTAGACACGAAAATGAGTAAATAACATAAGAAACAAGAAAGGCATGTGAGACATTCAACAACAACAGATACAGTTTCAATGGCAGTGTACAATATGATGAGTTCTAGCGTACCTACTCGTATAACATATACTGTCAGTCTGCATTTACTGTGATCCTTTTGAACTGACGTTTGACAAACCTATGTGATTCAGTGACAATGAAATTATATGTTACTACTAAACTACCACTCGCGATTTTGTCGGTGCATTTTTTTTTTTTAATTTATTGGGTCAACAAACAGTTAACAACAAGGTTTACTTAATTATTAATGAACTAATGATAAAA
>DWKW01001068.1:0-13673 GCA_018250115.1 Doberes anticus
GTTGATGCCCATGGGCTGCAGAGACCACTTAACATCAGGTGGCCTGCATGCTCGTTTGCTATTCTGTAAAAAAAGACTATCAAAACAATGAAGGATTGGGAAAGCCTGCTGCTAAATGTTGATTAACAAGTAATAAATCGCGCGAATATTTTACGCATCCACTATTGGAAAGTGGATGCGTGCGTTCCGATCCAGCGATTGGAATTTGTTCGCTGACTTATGTATGCCGTGGCTGTCACGCCGTAAATGTCACGCTTTATTCCTATTTATTTCTAATTAACTCTGTCATCGCTATATTTTTTCATTGGACTTTATTCCGAAGACTAAATAATTATCAGTGGAAATGAACGAAATTTTCGGAAATATGGCGCCTTCCTATATTTTTTTCTCCGATTTTCAGAATACATTTATTGCAAGAATAAAATCTTGAAAATTCTTACAAATATAACTGGACGAGATGAGTTTAGTTTTAACGCATGTTTTAAAACTGTAGATGTGATTAAATAATAAAAAAAACCGCCTTATTACTAAAACTACTATATTTGCTATGAATTTTTTTTTTACTTAGTTGCTACCCCATAATTATGATATTATGATATAAATTATAATCTGTAAGCATTTTATTGGCAGGTATCTACTGATTTCAGACATGTGGGACAGTTGATATTTTATGAAATTTTTAACACGACGCATCATCAGATGAATGCACACATGCACACGACTATCTACGCATCGGCACTTCAGTCCTTTTTGCAGTTGCATTTGAGTGATCATGGGCTGCAGTAACCACTTAACATCTGGTGTCCTGTATGCTCATTTGCTAGTTCGTTAACATAGAAATAAGTGGAAAATTGAACCCCTCACACGTGGGACTTTCTGTAAAATGTTAACTATCATATCAGGTGTCAGAGTACGGAGGCGGAGCACGAGTGGTGTGGGCCATGTCGGCGGGCGACAGAGAGGCCGAGGCGCAGGCCAAGAAGGGCGAGGATGGCTCAGCAAGCGACAGAGACAGTCGGGCCGCTACTGTGCTTAAACGGAACTGGTGTGTCGGACTGAGGATCGTTGAACTGGTAAGTTGGCTTAATTAACTTCTGGGTAAGAGTAGATGAAAAAGTATAAAAAGGCCGGAAAGGTTAGGATGGTGTCGTCAAGTGTCGCGCTTACACAGAGCTGATGTGTCAGTCTGAGGATCATTGAACGGGAACATAGCTTGGATAAGTAGAGAGTTCGGGTACCATATAGGTTAGTTAGGGAGTAGAGAAAAAGGATAGATAATAAGATAGTACTCAAATGTTGCTCAGCTTGTATAAAACTGCTCCTACCTATGCATTTAACGTTTACATTACTCTGTATTGCCTACAATTAAAGCAAAAGCGGAGCGGATGCAACAAGTGAAACAACAGAATTATACGATTTCTCTCCGAAGGAAGTTACATTTGGTATTTAATACCAAAATGACATGTATCCCGAAGTAATGAACGATACCAAAATTGATTGGTTATAATTATAAAATTATTTATTGATGGATATTACCTGTATTGCATACAATATAAGCCGATTGTTCAGCTGTTTGGAAATGATAATTACGGTACTAGTAATTACTTTATTGTACAAACAGATCTTTAAAAGTAAAAATAGAGAAAAAACATAGACGTATAAAGATTTTAGGTATTAAACTACCAGAACGGTATTCGTAGGTAAACAGATAATGCGTGTAACATATTGATTACTTCACAATCACAAATGCAGGTGACATTCGAACAACCTCCGAAACGTGAGAACGAACAAGTGATAGCGAGACTGGTTAATTGAGTTAGGGTGAATAAAGTCCTTGATATGCAAAGTTACCTTGTGTCTTCATTAAAACTTTACAAAGATCTAATTGTGAGGCGATTTTCTCAAGACCTTTTTGTGACTCAATCCAAGGTATTCAGAAGTACATTCAAAACGATAAAGCAAGTATTAAAAGCGGTCTCAACCAATGTTAAACATTCCAGTTCCACTTTTCCACAAATCAATTTTTCTTTACTACTTTTAAAATACTATGCCAAGCAAGAAAAATCAAAGTAGGCGAAAATACGAATACCATCTGCTTCCTGATAAAATAGAAATAAAGATGAAAGGGTAACTATAAAAAATCTTAGTAGCAGTAACGATCGTAAAAAGTTAACCCGATCAAAGATTAAAAAGGAGAATGTGTGAAAGCGAAAACCGAGCAGCAGTCGTTAAGAAAACGCCTGCGGCAATGAAAAAGCATTTACTTGTGGTGTTTACGAATGTTCAAGAGGACAAAACGAGTATTTGACAATAGCGATTGGTGCTTTCACCAAACGCATAATCTGCGGTATGGCCTGTTCACTAAATCAAATTTTTATTATTTTTCTTTTCTGTACGTGCTTCATTGTGAAATTTGCAAAAACTTTTGATAAAGTTGGAATGAAATTAGCTCGCTGTTTTGCAATTCGTGTGGATGATCGCAAAAACTTGCTAACTGCCACACAGTTTTTTTCGACCTCGACAATACTTTTTTTACTTTACTTTTGTCTCTTCAATATAATTATTTCATTTATTCATAAAATTACAATTTCCAAACGGAGGTATATAGGAGGTAAATAATAATTTGAAATTTTCTTTATAATTATGTTCGCGTACAAGTGCTATTTTGAATGAACAAGAAAAAAAATGAAATACGTTAATGGCATTCACTATCATTGTTATAAATGTATTAATGGTTTTGCTTTGTACAAGTATGTAGGCCGAAATGACGATTATAACTGGACCATACATTCTACTTCATTGTGTTTAATGACGTTACTTTCGAACTAGATTATCTTATGGTAAACTTGATGGCTACTAAATAATGCAGAAATAAATCTCAAGATTTTGATCTTCAGCGTGTACTGAACGCGTGAATCATTACAAGCGCTTTACAACGTAACTAATTCTATGGTTTTGTCATTGTATTATAGTCACGCCTGTATCGTAACATCTTTCTAGGAGACAGATTGTAATCGGCCGTAATTTCATACTTTAATCTTTACAGATCCTCGCCGTGATCGCCACAGGTCTCATCATCGGTGCCCTGTATTTGCCTCAAGTTGTCGGTTCTAACCACCGACACATCGCTCTCATCTATTCTTCCTACTCGAGTAAGTAAACACTTGAATGGTTTGTTAGTATTGATTGTAAAATATCGCCTTGTTATATAAACAACAAAAAAATATTCAATACTATTTCAATATCAAATCAAAATTAAGTAGACATTCTGTAATCTATCGTCACTGAAGTGGATAAGGAACACTATTCTCATTTACACAATTGAGAAAAACCGTGACCCCGTTGTTACAATGAGTTTGTTCTAATCATTCAATTTACAGACAACCTGATAGTTAAAAATCGATTTCGAACACTTAAACCCGATTTATTATCATTGCCCGATGCTTTGTTGAAATCGGCTGAGAAAATGTTATCAGAAACAAAGATACGAAATCCTTAAATCAAATCACCACGATTTTGAAATTTCAGTTCAAACAATATGACACTTAAAACATTTATTAAAACTCTGTGAAGCAATCAGTTTTCGATACGACCAATTAAGGTTATTTTTAGCAGAACGTTTGTCATGCCTTGTGTCTCTTTAATTAAGTTTTAATTTAGCGTCACCTCATTGTCCCTGAGTTCTTCTGTAACAATTAGACTTTCGACGTCTTTTTTGTGATACACATCTTGAGTCATCCTCGGTCATACGACGACGACGACTTAACTCCATCTCATCTTAAATTACGAATACAGGGTTATTTTGAATAAAATAGCGCCTCTAAAGATTATATTATCACGACGATCATCGTTTGATCTCGTCGATGCTTTATGCAATGTCGATTTAAAATCAGTTTCACTTATTCATTAACTGGAAAATTGGTTTCGTTGAACTTTGTGTGTGAAAGTGAAAATTGTCCACTTCTCGAGTTATGACAGTGCCTATTAAAAAAGTGAATGTTTTACGGTAATGTAAAAGAATCATTTAAACGTATTTGAGTTATGGCTAGAAAACGATCAGAAGTGCCCATAAATAACCCAAGAATTAAACTTCGCATTAATATTATCTATTATTCGTTTTATGTTTTGTAACAATAGACAAGGTTAATTTTTAAAAATAATAGGAATGAAAAATAGGAAAAAGCGATCCATATTGGATTGCTTTTTATTTTATCGATGCACTTGGATTACTTTTTACTTTCAGTGAATACGTTTTTTTTGTTTTACTAAAAAAGTAACTAGTTTATATTGTTTTTTTTTTATATTAAGAGAATAGTTAACGAGCATGCACGCGTGTTAAGTGGTCACTGCAGCCCATGAACATCCACATCAAACCTTAACCAGAACCGAAATCCTATCTGGGGTTGTATATGGATGCGTTGGGGATTAAGTTGGAATGCCTCCTGTCCGGTGTCTTCTGCCTAACTACATCCTTCAAACCGAAACACAGCAGTTATCACTGCATGCAGCGTTGGTGCCGCCGCAGACGAGCCTTCGAAACAAGACTCTACCACCATTAAATGTAGTGTAAATGGTAGCATGTGTAATAGTCTTGTTTATCTCTATAAATATGCTAATACTTGATTTTTAGACCACAAAATCCCATGTTCAGTCTTCATTGTCAAAAATATCTGCAGACGTTATTAATTTTATTGAACCAATATTCTCTGTCCAGCCTTCATTATCGTCACCGGCGTGCTCGTAATCGCGAGACTTTTGGGCGAGTCTGCGGGTTGGAGAACTTCCCTCTTATTCTCGATCTTGGGATTCATCATGTTCACAGCCGCTGCTGGCATTATTTTTTATGGTGAGTTGATTGAAAGATTATTTTATCGAAGGAAATGTATAATTTATTAAACAATTTTTGTACACGGTTAACGATGAACGGAAACAGAAAAAGAATAATTACAGTACGAAGGCGCGAATGATAATTGCTTATAAGATTCATGTGTTATAAAACGTAAATTATACGGATAGGACTAAGCACCCATACCGTGTTTTCATTTCTTTGTTCTAACCAGTACAAAGATATGCCTATTAAAAGTAGCAAAGTAATCATTATTGCAAATTTACAATAGGAATAAAGACAAAGCTATTGTTATGGCCGCATTTCGAACTGCATAATCCATCCATCCATAATTTTATTTATTTATGTAATTTATGTAAAGAATTTACATAAATGGTTATGAGATAACACGCATTGCGGTAAAAATAACTGAATTTCTATACGCAAACAAGTGATTTAATGTACTCAATTTTCCTGTTTCACTAGTAACGAAATACAAGAACGCACAATACGATAGTATCATGCGTAATACAATGAGTAAATACTCGCAAGATTTTGAACTTCTTGCGTGCTTGTTTTTGACTCTTGCTCTCGATATAATTCACACTAGGATTCTCTGTGCGTAAGCGCCATGGACACACAATCACGAACACGCACATCCAATCCAGAAACAGAAATCTAAACTCACAATTCAAATTTCTGCTGCGCCGGGAATAGAACCCATCGATCCCATACTAAAAAATACAGTTTTTTTTCCATAATTATTTGCAACGCACGTCAATAAAGAGTGAACCGTATTCGGTAAATAATAAATTTAATACAATTTAAGTATATGTATGTATGTACGGGAAGGAATGTGATCTGTTTAAATATCGCCTCAGTCAGTAACCAATTATCACTTGCGACGTAGAAAAAAATCGTTAGAAAACCTATATGCCTGAAATTACCGCAAAATGACAATTTTGTGAAGTCTAGCAATCCGCCCATGGCCAGCGTGATGGACTCTGGCCTATGGCTTAATTTCAGAGGAGACACGCACCTGGAGGAAGTCATGTGTTGATGATGATGATGAAGAAAAGTCGACCGACCATACGAATTGTTGAAGTGGATGTACACCACACAATGAACCTACATTACGGCTGCTCTGAATAGTGCGAGTCATGGGTTAATGGTGATGATATTATCTTAATTAATCGATCTTAATATATTAATTGTATTTACGTAATATAATTGTATTTGGCTTGTGAGTGGTTAAGAACGTGGACTACTTGTGGTGGTTCGGGCTTCAAATCCCGGCCACGAAATCTTCGAAATATAATACGCGAATACGTATTATAAATTAATTGTCACAAGCTTTAACGATGAAGGAAAACATCGTGACGAAACCTGCTTGCTTGAGAGTTCTACATATAATGAGAATATTCTCAGACATGTGTAGTCTGCCAATCCGCACTTTGCCAGCTTGGTAAATTATAGCCTACACTCTCATCTCTGAGACGGAACCCGTGCCCAGTTGTGGGACGATAATGGATTGACGATGAAGACGGTTTGTGTAACAGATTGCGTGAAATATCCAATCAATCTACGCATAAGGAGCAACGAATGTTCAATTAGCCGTGAACGTAGAAGATTTATTTCAGTGCACTTCTTTGTTGCATAATTATCACGTTAAGCTTGTATTGCGGTAATAACGTTACGACTACAGTAATACGAATGTATATTGATGATTTATCAAAGGTAATTTATATATATATAAACTTAGCGATAGCCTAGTGGTTAGAAATTTAGACCACCAGAAGACCATTAGAAATTAAATATCTCTCTCTATAACGGTGAAAACACAACATGGTGAAACATAGAAAACATGCAGGCTTTCCGGAGTGCTCTCCATAATGTACTCAAAGGCATGCGATGTCCGCCAATCTGGACTTAGCCAACGTTGTGGACTATGGCCTAAACCCTAAAATCTATGAGAAGAGACCCCTGCCCAGCAGTGGGATAATCATGGTGCTGATGATTCAAAAATATGCACATACGCGATAAAACTGTTTTTTAATCAATGAATGTATGTAGATATCCTGTATTTACATGCAATTTTTTTAAATAAAGGAATGCAACCAATTTCGGAGCCTTTAGTTAAATGTTAGAGAGTAAACTGGCAAATAGGACATTTTTGTTTATTTTATTACTTGTACGATTATTCAGAAAGTACCTAAAGCATTAGTATTTGCGACTAGACATTTATTAAAAGCTACGAGTACCGTAAGCCTTTAATATGCGCGATACAAAGCTGTTTGCTTACTTTACTGTAAATACATATTATGGAAGGGCCGAGGATTGGAAGTGCGGAACTTCCGCAGTGTCGATATGGAATAAGCATATTTTTTTTTATGAAGAATATAAAATACTCAATCTATAATTACTAGAAATGAATTATCACTTGGTTTAATAGTGAAGGAAACCTGCATGCCTGAGAGTTCTCCATAATGTTCTCAAAGGCAGTTGAAATCCGTCAATCCGCACTTGGCCAGCGTGGTGTACTATGGCTTAAACTGTCTCATCTCTGAGAAGAGACCCGTGCCCAGCAGAGGGAGAATAATGGGTTGATAATACGACACTCGGGCAAATTCTAGTCCCAAAAACAAAAAAATATGGTCGGTTTACAATCTGCTGTAATTCCATAACCCAATACAGTTTAAACGTAACCAACTGCTGAAAACATCATTGTAACAGTTACATTAAAGCGAATTACTATGAAACACAGTATATTACAAATGATAATGTTTTTTTTATTTATTTTAGTCTCTTTAGCTTCCGTTTATATAATTTTATTCGTCTATTGAAAATAAATAAAACAACCGCGTGAGATTGGATTCAAACGAAAAAAAGAAACTACAAAATGCGATATTTATAAAAATGAATAACGATATTTTTAATTACAGACTGGCACAGATCCTACTACGCGAACCTTCGTCCAAACAAAGAAGCATACGATCTCCTTATATCTTCTGGCGTATTTGCAGTCATCGACGCAGCAGTATTCCTCATCCACGCCATCTTTACTTTCAAGAACGAAGCAGATTACTAGATAGTGTTGCACTTACTAAAAACCGAGCACACTACATCGTGCAACCAAACTTAACCTAAAACGTAATCAAAGATACATATATTATTATGATTAAGATTAATTATATTACAGATTATTTACTTTTATTTTAATGTAATAACGTAATATGCATATATCATTTTTATTTACTCCAAAGTATTATTATTAGCGTAAAGTATTTTTTTTAGGTTAACTTCATGTTAGTTCGGATAGTTGTACATAAGTTGTCCTGGAGAGTAGCTATTGGGATTGTTTTAATTACGTATTAATAATTTTAAAGTAATAGAGTTTAAGTATTCTTGAAGCTTGTCCTATGACGCAGCTATATGAGAAAAATGTTGATGCAGCTAAAATTAGAATAATGTAAATGTTGGATTAAATTTCTGGCCGAATAAGTGCAAGTTTAATAGATAGAACATAGGATTACAGTTTTTTTTCTTACCAAATTAAAAACAATGCCTAAATGAAACTTAAAAAAACAGATACTTAAATAATTTCAAATCCATAAAAATGTACGTAGTTAAAATGACCAGGAAATTTTGCACTCTCAATATGGCGTAATTTATGGAATAATCTCTGAATATAAAATTATAATCTGTATTAGATAATATATTAAAGCTTAAGGGCTTACGAACGAAATGAAACCACCGTTGCTATTACTAACTTATTTTAAGGGAAATATTGAAGTACTCTAAATTTTATAAAAAAGATATTTTCGTTTTACCGGTCATGGAACGCAAAATTTTCAAAACATGAAGGTATTTGTCAAAAATTCACATCAACTTGAACCAATTGAATTTTTACTAATTTGGCTTTAATTATTTTCGGTTACTTTGTCGTATTTATATTAGGTATAAAATAAGTATCACAATGTTTTTAGTATATGTTGTTTAAGTTAGTTTATGATTGTTTATATTTAAAAGGAGAACCAAAGCAGTAATCAGTATCCGTCCAGTGGTAGATAAGTTTTTCATAACACTTATAATTAACTGGTCAGTAACACAATATGTTATTTTATATAATCGTTTCATTATTAACACCATTGTTAACAATATTGAGTCTCAAAAGATCTTAAATGTAACGTTATCGTAGAATTTTACTAACAGCTGCGTCGATTTATTATTACTACTATTACTATTAGTACTTGTCGCTTATGGTCGAATTTAGACCAAAAAAAGGAAGCATGATGAAATTAATAACTAAAATTTAGTAAAGATATAAAATTGTTTCGTTACCATGCTTTCATATAATTGACTAAAACGTTTTGTATAAAGAAATCAACCTATACCTTATTTTACCTGCTATAACAGAAATATAAACACAATTATTTCTCGGGCACAGTAGCTTTCGAATGATACAAGTATAATTAATGCTAGGAAGAAATATTTCAAATTTTAATGTTCACGTTTTAATACGAGTACATTATTTAACATATTCTTCTCTTATTCTATGTATTTTTATAATTATTATAATCTTCATAACGTACATACTGTATGCTTTTTCTCTTATAGGTCGTAGGTTAATTTATTGAGTTTATCGCAAATTTAAAAAATTTACGTAACGAATATTTTTCATCATAGTTGTTGTTAGTTTGTTTAGTTATAACATTATCAATATTTAGACATAAGACACATTTATCGCGTGTGTTGTGAATGCAATGTTAAAACATCGCTGAAAATCTGCTTCTAAATAAATGTGAAAATCTTTTGTAGGGAAGTAGGTATTTTGTTAATTGAATATAATAAATTTAATGTTATAATTATAATGTTATTTGGCGCTAATGTTACCTTAAATAACCTGCACTGCATTCGGCACAACACTAAGGTACCCGCGTCACTTATTTGCAGATTTTTTCATAATAATGGTAAAATGACGTAATATGTTAATTGTACATATTTATATTTAATCCATTATCATAACTTCATTGTATCCACTGTATTTTTATTAAATAAACATTAAAAATGCATTGTGATTTCTTATTTTATCTTTAACACACGTTAATGATATGAAAATTAACTTGAATAAAGAATATAAATAAATCTGATTATTTTTTAATTCAACGGTTGTTATACGGACAATAATAACACCGGAGACAAAATCGCTGTTCGTAACTTACGGTATCAAAAATATCGCGTAAGTGGCAAAAGTAGCCGAGCTGGGATTTTATGCAAGTTTTCTCTAGAAGATAATTAACTCCTGCCAACTTCCATATAATTTGTAAAAATTTAAACCACCGTTTGATGCGAACCCGTGAGTCATGTGTTTCTGCTATACTAACTCTTGTACGATGTGTAAAAAAAACAACCTTTGACATTTGGTAAAACTTAACGTCTTTTTTCAATCACTGTCTTATTTCAACAGCAATTGCAGTGTTTCAAGATAAAGCTGAAGAATTCAGTGCTGAAGTGCACTTAACGCTGATTAGTCTGCAACTGTATGGTATATAGTCATATTGCCTGATATAGTTTTAGAGTGTATTACATTCAAAATGCGATACATAGTATTATATAAATATAGTAACATTGGTACATTAAGGACCCGAAGTAGTGATATTTTTGCATTTTTATCAGTGAAAAACCCTTCTAAGTGTTGAATCAAAAATAATAAAAAATCACAAAATTTTGTAGCGGAAACCCTTTACATTTTGAAATTAGTGGCATAAAATTAATTTCACGACACTAAATTCATTAACAATTTGTTACGTAGGATTCAAATTTCATAATGCATGCAATAATTTCATGAAACCGATAACCGACACAACCGACATTTAGTTATGTCACTAATTTCAACATGTAAATGAAACGTAAAACGCTAGTGCTGCGTTAGCAAATTGTTTAAAGCTTTTAAACAATTTTAGCTGATAGGTCCATTATGTTACGACACTAGCGTGTCCGGTAGGCGCGTGTCAAGTAGCGTCCTCTACAGTTAGTGGAGAAACCAAAAACAGTACTATACTAAAAAGTCTAAAAACTGATCGATTGATACTTTAATCTTTATAATTCTACAATTTTAAATATTGTACCTACTTAAGGATAAATAAAATATTTCTGTTCTTATTTATTTTAAACTTATCTTGTAATCTTACGAGTATCCGAATGGTAACAAAACTAACCTATAAATCTTTGTAACAAGCAAAACAAATCTGCAAATATTAGATATCTTACCTTTTCAGCTTTCGCCAAATAGATCCACAGTTTACGCCAAGTCGAAAACTTCTTTTGGTCACTGAAGTTGTATTGCATTTCTTTCGAAGCATAGCGGGTGCTCAGCGGTGAACGATAGTTACAGAATTCCGAATTTTGTATTTCTAAGGGAGCATCTATTGAAAACATTTTGATCACTTATAACTCTAAATAATTTTATCTAAAACGTTAGAGCAATATGTAAACAACGGCACAGACTGGTTGACAGGTTACTGTCTGACAAAATAAGCATTTAACCTCGAGGTCTTTCAAATACGCGGGAGAATTCAATTGAGATAACAAGGTTATCGCTTGTAGCTGACGTAACTTATTTCAAATGAAAACTATTATTGGTATTGCAAAATTAGGGCCTCGATGTTGCGTTAGTTTTTGTCCTCGCCTAGTTTACACATTTATCGGCAGATAAATTGGTATTAATATTACTCACAATTCGTATATAAAAGTAAACGACGAGTATATTAAGATTGTACATATTATTTGCACGTATATAAAGGTAAATTATGAGATTATACATAATACAGGGTGTCCGGTAATTAATGGATAACCTTGAAATGGGTCATGGTTTATGGCCATTCAGAAAAAAAATACAAATAAAAAAAAGCAGGTAGTACCAGAGATAAGATTTTTTAAATAATATTGATGTTTTTGTTATCCTATTTTACATTCTTGTACACTACGACTAGTATAACTACCACTGCCTGCGACCCTATAGGTATACATATATCAGGATCATACAGAAAATCAGGATGCATAGACATGAAAATTATTTTTTTCATACACTAGGGCAAGGGCTTAAATTGGCGCACAAGTATCGTAGTCCCTCATACTGGCCAAATGCGAATTTCACAAGCCTTTAAGAACATTATGTTGAACTCTTAGGCGTTAAAGTGATAATGATAAACTGATAACTAATTTCTAAATTACACATAATTTAGAAAAATATATGTAAGCGCTGGGATTCGAATCCCGATTCAACAGAGCGGAGATCCAGATATTTAACCACTAGGCTATTACTGCTCAAGCTAACCTTTTATAAAAACCAGCAATCTTCTGAATAGTGCAGGAAGGGTAGGCAGTGTAATAAAATATAGGCTTTAAATGAGGTGTGACACATAATAAAGTTGCCTGTACTTAAAATTAAAAATTAGGCATTGCAACCTGACGAGTAAAATGCTCCAGAGCCAGTCACATTTGTAATGCCAAACAGTTATTGGGTAAGCCAATGATGCAAAATGATAGCCTTATAAATCTGAGACGTTGTTTGTGTTTGCACATTAATTTATTAAATATGAACAAGTAGCGTCATATGGCGTCTATGTATTTATTGGACTATTAAAATGATTAAGATGGAACAGAGTAGTTATCTTCTGTATAAAAGTAACTAATATAATATCAACGTTGTCGAGTCAAAATTATTAAGTTGTTTTAATTTTTTAGCACGAAAACATATAAGAACTTTATGAAATATTTGCTGTAAGTGAACTCAGTCTGATAGTTTATAAGGTAAAAATAAAAACAAATATTATTAAAATGTAAAACGCACTTTATTTACAATGTATCAACAGTCTGGCATACATTTATTAAAATATGAATTTTCATTTTGTATAGAAAAATAACATTTATTGTCATAGTATATAAAACAGTCAATAAATAATTTATATGCGGTTGATTACTTAACAAGTCTATAATTATGCGAAAATAAGTGCCTTTTAAAAATAATTACTATCTAATATTCCATTAAACCCTTGCAGTCTATAGTATTATATATGGTTTGGCAGAATGTGATGTTTTACAGCCTGTGCACAACGAGCGCACCTAACAGAGTACCTTTTGTACTTTTTTGGTTTGCCTCTGACTGTGAAGTTGCATGTACCAAAAAAGTTTTTTTTTAATTTTCGAAATGTACAGAAGTTTTACAGAGATATACAGTTTCATTACATGTTGTTCTATTTAAGATATCCGAGTCCGATATATATCCGTTCAAAATCATTCAAATCATAAATCTGCTTAACGAATTTTATTAATATTAGTAGAACAAAAAAACTCTCTTCCAACGCTCCCAGTTTTAGCATTAACTTCACTACACTACATACCTCCATAATTAATCACCGATTAACGAAAACAAATACCAGTAAAAAATATAATTTACTAAGATTTCGACTTCATCCGAGTCATATCTCAATACTATCAATAACATGTATACATTTCAAACACCATTTCAAACAAAAATACATTAATTTGTTGCGTCTTACAAAACAAAATTCATCTCAATTGGACTGCAATAAACAGTGGACGACGGTTTGTATAATCTTTAATTTTTAATTTTGTTGCCGGTAGAGTCATTTCAATTTTTTTGGCGGTAGAATCTTGTGTCGAGGGGTCGTTTGCGGCGGAACGGCCGCAGCACCTATTTCAATGTTAAAGCGGCAGTGTGAGCACTGTTGTGCTTCAGTTTGAAGGGTGAGGCTAGGCAGAAGACACTGGTCAGGAAACATTCTGCTTAGATCTCAGCAGTAGTAACGCCACATACGACATCAAA